>CAUYTI010101209.1:0-63541 GCA_963575145.1 Galago senegalensis
CTGTGGTCCCAGCTACTTGGGAGGCAGAGGCAGGAGACTCGCTTGAGCCCAGGAGTTGGAGGTTGCTGTGAGCTGTAATGCCACGGCACTCTGCCCAGGGGGACAGCTTGAGGCTCTGTCTCAAAAAAAAAAAAAAAAAAACAAAACATCCATTTGTGCCACAGAGGACCTGACAGCCTGTAACAAAACCACGCCAAGCAGACTTATTTCCTAAGATGTGAAAGCTCCCCGAACATGGTGGAAAGTTGACTGCGAGTTGCTGTCCAGCAGCTCCCAGGCCACAGCCCCACCCACCTGACCCCCAGCTGATACAGCTGCAGTGACAAGGGCTCAAGTGGCCTGCAGCTGGGGAGTGGGACATACGCCACTTTCACTTGCCAGCAAAATTAATATCACACAAATGCCCTCTGTTTGCAGAGTCAAATTAAAGTCTAGGAGCCCTTGTTTAATGGGGGAAAAGGGATTAAGAAGAATGCTGTCGCAGTTAGGCCAGGAAACTGGGAAGTCTGACTGTTAGCTGGAAGGAGAGGGATTCCAGGAGCTATAAAATCTTGTATTTTCTGTTATGGCCACTTAGGGGCACTCAAAGGCCTAGAAATGGTCTTTTGAGTTCAAATTGAAAGAAGTATGATTTTTAACATGTGAACACAGGATATAATAAGTGTATTCTTGTGTGTAAACACAGACCGCATATAATAAGTGCATTCCTGCTTGTGAACACAGACAGCATATAATAAGCTCATTCATTCCCGTGTGTGAACACAGACAGAATATAATAAATGCATTCCTGCGTGTGAACACAGACAGCATATAATAAGTGCATTCCTACGTGTGAACACAGACAGCATATAATAAGTGCAGCATTCCTGCGTGTGAACACAGACAGCATATAATAAGTGCATTCCTGCGTGTGAACACAGACAGCATATAATAAGTGCAGCATTCCTGCGTGTGAACACAGACGGCATATAATAAGTGCATTCCTGCGTGTGAACACAGATAGCATATAAGTGCAGCATTCCTGTGTGTGAACACAGACAGCATATAATAAGTGCAGCATTCCTGCGTGTGAACACAGACGGCATATAATAAGTGCATTCCTGCATGTGAACACAGATAGCATATAAGTGCAGCATTCCTGTGTGTGAACACAGACAGCATATAATAAGTGCAGCATTCCTGCGTGTGAACACAGATGGCATATAATAAGTGCATTCCTGCATGACTTCACAGTGAATATTAGTTCCTCTCCCATGGTAACATCTCCGTTTTCTTAGTTAATGATAACAAAAACTTAAAAAAAACAAGTATAAGGGGCAGAAAAGAAGCAAGGAAGTGATTAACATGAATCAGAACAGCATTTTCCTCTAGGTAGGCAGAGATGAGTATGGCCAGCAGAGCCACGAGACGACTTATGGGACAAGACGGAGATGGCGGGCATGCAGACATTGAATTTAAATTATTCTGTATATTCGAGATTCTGTGTGTGTTTCACAAAATATTGATTAGAGTCTCATTTCACAATAGAGACTCTAAAAATACATATCAAACATGTATTTGAATCCAAGAGTCTCTAAGTACAGTGATCAAAGCACAAGGTTAAGAACTAAGCAGAGATTTAAATCTCCATCCCTTACTCCCAGTGAGCTCTGCAGGGCTGCAGCAGGGATGAGGTGAAGTCGTCGGGAGCACAGGGAGCAGGGAGGCCAAATGGAGTTCTTCTTTTTTCCTTCACTCTCTCCCACTGCTTCCTCCTCTTCAGCTCCTTCAACTTAGTAATTTAGGTCTGAAGCCTTAAAAATTAACATGGATAAAAGTGCCAGAGGACAGCTGATGAAGGTATTATTGAACATATGGTCAATAATATTCCATATGTAGTTGAGAGGGAAAAAACGAAAAAGACCTAGAGAGAAAGTATCGAATCATTACTGGTAAATGTTTAGACACTATTACTTGTTGTGACTATGAGCCACTGTCAGGAGGCCTCACGGAGAAAGGGAGCGTGGGAACTCACAGGTTTCCTGGGGTGGCTTAACTTCACTTGTTCAAAGTCACCGGCCCTACAGGAACGGAGCGAGAGTGCTCACAGGAACCCTGGGCTGCAGCTGTCACCAACTAACTTTGCACACAAAATAGCACGCTTGCGAACAAACACCTCACATAGGGAGGTTTTTAAAGGCAGTCATATGTTTTCAATATTTAGAATCCATAATGATAAAACTTTCATAAAATACCTTTTGCTTCTCTTGGTGTACAGACTCATTATGTAAAAATAAAATTTTTGCTATAAGCTTTGAAAATGATAAAATGGGGCCAATAGGTTATAACACATGCAGGTATGGATGTGTGCGTGAACAGACAGATATATATAGACTTACGTTTTTATGAAAAACACTGACATTAATACTCTCTTTCCTAAAGGAACCTTCTCTAGGGAGGTAGAAGAATTTAATGGAAGCTACCATGTTATCGGAACTAAAACCTGCGGGTTCAGTCGGGATCATTACAGGTTGTGGATCCTTGGGGAAAATCTCTCAGGTCCTTTAGAGCCTGTTTCTTTGCCTTTAAATTTAGGAGGGTACCACCTTCTCTATTTATCTTGTGTACTTTCTAAGGAGCAAATGAGATAAAATAAATACGACTCTTAATCTCAGGATAGCTATATCCCAAATGTCACCTAGTGCTTGGTTAAAGCTTAGATGAGAGAGGGTGGCGGGTGATACTCAGACTCTGGTAACCCTCTACCTGGCCGGCATTCCTGACTCCAAACTTCAGCAGTTCTGAGACCATGGGCACGTGACCCATCTCGCTGACATTGCTGATTTCTCTATGGGAACACATGGAAATCTTCTCCCAAATGGTTGCATTGAGATTTAAATTAAATAATAAAACCCTGGCCCATATTATGCATTCTTTATCACTGTAGTTTTTGTCGACATGACCATTATTATCAAGCAGCAGGCAATTTTTTTATTCTGCATCTGCGGCTTTTCAGCCAAGTCTCATTTCTTGCTCTAGTTTTTCTTGTTTAAGTTATAGTTTAAGGCTCTCCCTGTGTCTCCTTTCCTTCTATATAAATAAACAAAACTTTTGCTTTTTTTTTTTTTTTGGCAGTTTTTGGCTGGGGCTGGGTTTGAACCCACCACCTCTGGTATATGGGGCCAGCGCCCTACTCCTTTGAACCACAAGCAAAGCTTGTCCATTTATCTGTTTTTTACCATTTTAGTTCTCATCATCATACAAATGACATTGACTGTCAAATTCTGGAGTCCTTCCCATCAGCAGCACATGACATAGTGAAGTCTTCCAGGTCACCTCTGACTGGGTAAGACACCACCAAATTAAGTGAAACATGATTATTTTGCAAAATTATTTTTCTCGTGCTATTTCCCCTTAAACTAAGCTCCCTATTTTCTAAAGAATCTGATTTTTGAGTCTCCATTCTTATTCCTTTACTATCTCTGAGTAAGATAGTGAAGATTTATGAATCATTCTACAAACCTTCCCCTTCTACTTTCTTTGTACACTGAGAAGGTTTTAGTCAACTCTGAGCTCATCTGCCAACAATTCTGATAAGATCTTTTTTTTTCTCTCCTCCCTCTGCACTCAAGGCTCGGTGCTCCTTCACTCAACAGGTGTTGGCTGAGCCACAGACAGCTGCTACGGGTTAGGACCCCACAGGGCCCTGAGGATGCTGTGATGAAGGCAGCGGCATCTCTGCCCTCAAGAAGCTCATGGTCTAGGAGGAACCTAAGTCAAAAAGCAGTCGTTCACATAATAGTCTGATGAGGCGGAACACACTTTTCCAGAGACGCTCCCAAGTGACAGCAAAGCCTCCTTTAAGGGGTCAGGGACACTACAGAAGAGTCGTAAGAAATATGTGGTCAAAGGACTGGGGTGGGAGGGGGTGACAGGCAGAGAGCGAGGGACATAAATAAAAGTGTGAATCTGTCTGAGGAACCCAAGTGGTTGGATGTCACTGGAAGTTGAGCCAGACGGGAGTTTTCTCTAAGCTTTTAGCTAAGTTCGAATTTCTGCCATAAAGTATCCATGTAAAATCCAAAATCTTTTCTGATTTTTGAAAGACTCCAAAGCTCTTCCCAGAAACTTAAAATAGAACTCACTAAAAGAAATTGGTGTTTATTGAAGGTGGGTTTTTTTTTTGCCCCTCACAAACTGGTTTGTAGATAGCATAGTTTAGGGAAAAAAAAGACCTTTAGAAAATAATTTCTGACAATCTCTAATAGCATTTGATTGGTCTGTCATTTATTTAAACGGAGTTTTTGTTCTGTATCGTAGATCTACACCATACATACATTTGTAATATTTTTTCCTGAGACTATTCTATTCATATAAATAATAAGTATCAAAACCTTGGAAGGTATTTATAAAAAATTTTAAAAATAACTTGTTGAAGCTCAGAAGAAACAGATCACAGACTTAAAAAGGATATTAGAAAATGTTAAAATAATAACAAAAGTTCTACAAAAATGCAGAAAAAATAAAACAAAGCATAAAACTTGGAGATGGAAAAAAATTCTCTTTATTATAAAAAGAAAAGTCATTATTAAAAGCACAAAATTTACCCGAGTCCTGAAAGTATGAAGGTCAAAAACAATCTAGAAATTAATAAAGGTAATATTCAGTTCATGGATCATTTATAATAAACCACTTTTTAAAACATACAAAATCCTTTGGAAAAAAGACGAAGAGTTTTCATAAGGCAAATTTATGCCTGATCAATTGACTTAAGTAATTAGAGTAAATGTGTAAACAAAGATAAACATTATTTGGACTTAAAAATCTGCAATATTAGTAAAGAAGGTCTCAAGCAACACATTTTTCACTAAAATAAATTCCAATAGAAAAGAGAGTTCTACAGAATCATGTTAGGTTTCTGTATTTTGATGGTTAAATCTAAATATTTAACTAAATTTAGCTAATAAATATAAAAAGATCTGTGAAAGAGAATAAATAAAAAAATACATTTTTTTTTAATTGTTTGGACCTCTTAAATATTGAAACCCACTGCATGGATCTTCAGTAATTAAATATAGACATCATCATTTACAATAGGTAAATATTAGTTTATAACATAGAATATAGAAATGGATGGTAATTAAACTTTTCAGCTCTCTGTGTGCAGAAATGGATCCTATGCTATTTGAGAAAAACCCCATATATGTGAAATTGTATTATAGAGGATGCTGTAACATGGCTGGTATTTTTGAAGCTATAAAAATTTAATGGGGTTTCTGAATCCTTTCAAGTTCCTGACTTGTTCTCTCCAATTACTTTCCAAAGTTTTTCTCTACTAGAATTTTATTCAGGAATTCCATAGATATTCCAATGGGTAAGTAATCGAATTCAGGAGCAAGGCCTGTCAGAGAACAATGAGACTTTGTCATTTTCATGAAGTTCAGGTGCTTGGAAATTGATAAGCAGATAAAAGTGTTTTATAGCTAGTTTGTCCTCTCTTAATTCAATTTAACAGTCCTGGAAAGTGGCAGTAGTCAATGGAAAAGTGTGCCAAAGAAAACAGTAGTCCTGTGCGTCTTACTTGTATGACAACTCAGCAGAACTTGACAAGGAACAAATGGTTTCCTTTATGCATTTAATTTGCTAATTCTACGAAGCAGCACAAAATATTACCTTTGCATGAAAAATCAATCTAAAAAAGTAAACCAATAAAGATATCACCGATAAATTCTTTAATCATGCAAGCCGTAGATCAAGTCGATCACATGAGCCAAGATTCCATTTCTCAAAGGAAACACAGGTAAAGGAAATCTCCACCTAAACCACAAACATTTAAATGAACTCATAAAGGTTACTTGTTAGTGGGGTAAATACAGAGTAAGCTCACAATTTTCCTTACTAACCCAGATAATTTTAACATACGGCATTTATATCTGCATTAGACTTCGAAGTGTATCTTTATTATTTATATATTTATTCAGTAAACAAATATTTAGTGTCTGCCCTTAAATGCCAGTCATCGTACTAACGGTTTAAGATAGAGGTCTCATGTGAAATTGTGAGAGGTGAACACAGACCTCTCATGGCAAGTGAGAACTTTACCACTTCTCCAATTTGTAATCAGAAGAGAGCTCTCTTTTTACCGCTTTGAAATATAAATAAATTCTAAATGACACATTTTTATAAACATATTACACATAGTACGTCTGAAATGCTGGTTCAGTTACACTAAGATAATTTACAATTTACTTAAATCATAAATTATAGAAATCCTTTTTTATAGGTTCGTTATTTTGATAAATATTCAGGATTATTGAAAACAAATTCAGAGAATGAACACTGGAGACAGGGTCACTGGGAGAACCCATTTAAATGTTCCCATTGTCCCGACTCTCTTCCTTTAGTTTTTAAATACCCTTCGTTCATCTGAGGATTTCTAAGATTTAGCGAAATAATCTCCCCACACCACCTCAGTGTTTCCCTCAGTGTCTTAATGTGAAGTCATTTTGATTAAAGTCTAAAAATTTGAGTCTAGAGTATGCAGATTGTGAGCCACTCCTGTGGGAGAAAACATGGAAATCACAGTGGGCTCAGCCAGTTGACAGAACAGTGGAGGGATTTGGATAATGATGTCTTAGCATGAAGAAATTTAGTGGAAAAGAAACAAATGCAAGGTGAACAGACACCAATTATCTACTCCTCCTGCTCCTGCCAAGTGATTTTAAATAGAATGGTTAAAGTTGATAGTGCCCGATAGGAAAAAAAATCAAAGAGATAGTGAATGCTCTTCCCAGCCACCCTGCTCCATCTCCTACCTCCATTCTCACGCACCCCCCTTCTCTCCTTCATGGATGCTGCCCTTCTGTTTCTCAAAAATCCTGCTTTGTTGCTGCCTCCCATCCCTCAGGGTTGAAGGCACTTCTTTGGCAGTGTAGCTTCAGGTCATTCAGACCATTATGCAAATACATCCCCAGAGAGGCCTGCCCTGACCAGCCCATCTGAGAGAGCCTCTCATGCCCCCTCCTGGCCACAGCCTCTCATTACACTGGAGCCATCTCATCTACTTAGGTATTTACCTGTTTCCGTTAGCATGGGGCGCTGTTTGATCTGCCTATATAGATGAACCTAGCATTTAGAACAATGCACACAAGAAGAATGGAAGAAATGAAAAACCAGACAGAAAAGTACTAACCCGTGTCTGTATTATTTTCAATAGAACAAAACACTTTCATATCATGGAAGAGAATTAAAGGGAAAGGATCTCCCATTTGTAACTTATTGTGCTATAAATATTTGGACATAAAATTTGAGTCAACTCACTGAGATAAAAATTCAAAATGTATTACAAAGCATGAAATAGGATCAAGGAAGACCAGAAATTTGAAGTGGGACTACCAAATGCTTAAGGTCTCCTGATATCACAGCTGAATTTCACAGGCTGCGTTATGGAGTCACAAGTCTCACCAGCTTCCCACGGGACCCCCCTCCTCTCATTATATTGTATAAATAAATCTATTTATGACATTTTTCTTGAACATTTGTGGGCCGAGGAGAAGGGATTATTGATGCTTCCAGTACAAGTTTCTATAAAATACGAAAGAAATAATCGACAATGGATTTTAAAAGGCTTTATAGGAAAATCTGGTCTGGGCTTATAAAAAATGTTCATCATTAAATTTAAAGCTTTCCTCCTAACTCGTTCCTATGTGTTGCTCCTTTGAATGTCAACAGGAAATCAACAATGAGCAAGAGACATATGGTGAAGGGGGGACAGAGGAACTCATCGTGAATCAGCTCTCTTCACTTCAGGCAAAAAATAAAATGTTTATATTCTAAATGTTACTACAAAATGTTCCACCAGCAAGACTGGAAATTCTAAGCAACATGTAAAGATCAGACTAAAGGCACTTTCAAATGTACTTTGGATTCTCAAGCTCTGCTGTCTTGGAAAGGCAAAGGGCTACTGAATATTTTTTTAGTAATGGCATTTGTTAGATTCTTTATCAAATTTAGAAAATGAATGTAATGTCCATTTTAATATCTGGGCTAAAACGCTAGCACTGCTGATTAATTTTATTTTAATTCCCTCTGTTCTGGTTCCAGGAACCATTTCCAGTACGGCAAACATGGTGTCTTCGACTTCTCAGGATGGCATTATATAAAATACCATGGACTGAGTTGCTTAAACAACAGAAATTTATTCCCTCACAGTTCTGGAGACTGAGAAGTCCAAAATCAGACCGCCAGCTTGGTCTCTATCTGCTGAGGGCTCTGTTCTTGGCTTGCGGACAGCGACCTTCTCTCTGTGTCTTCCCAAACAGAGGGAAGAGCACTAGATTAAGATCTCCGGTGTCTCTCCTTAAATAGGTACTGGTGTCACCACGAGAGTCCACCCTGGGGCCTCATCTCATCCTAATTACCTCCTCAGTGCCCCACTTCCAAATACATACACCATCACATAGGGAGCTGAATTCAAATTCAACAGTTGAATTTCTACCTTCCTTTTCCCCTTCCCTATCTCTCTCCATCTCTTCTCCCTTCTTCCTTCCTCCTCTTCTGTTTCTATAAACTTCTTATGCACTGTATCTTAACTCAGTATCTGTTCAATAAATAATGGGTAATATTTTTAGGCAGAGTTGAAGGACTCTGAAGGCACAACATAGTGCCTGGGGTAGCCACTGGCATGAAGTGTTGTGTCAGTATTTGTTGAATGAATTAATAATGAAAGACTAATGACTTGGAGGGAAAACAGCAAGTGCTTCTCTTAGTGCACAGTGGTTTCCAGGTACTAAGAATTAGTCAGAATAGTCAGTAAATAATATAAGTCAATAATTACATGTAGATATATACACACATACATACACATTTGCATGTGTATATACATTCTGCATTAAAAAATAATTTAAATTTATAACAATCATTAGCTATGAAATATGCGGACACAAATACAAATTGTGAGGGCTGCTGTGGCATTTATTGGCTTTTACCAGTTGACTTATTTTCTAGACATTATAGGAGTATTTGTTTTCTAAGGCAACACTGCAAGCGTTACTATTATATATTGCACTATTTACAAATGCTTTGAGATTGAAAGTGTTCATAATACTTCTTTACACCATGGAGCAACGTTGTGAGTCCCAATGGTGCCATCTACTGGGAATCTTGTGAAGTACGAGAAAATAGAGCAAATGCCAAGATGTACACGGAAAGCAAACAGAAAATAACACGCTGGAACATCCTACTGCTTGAAAATTCCAAGAGGATTTTTTTGTGGGGGAGGGGATTCTAAGGCGCTAATGACTGTAGTCAGTGTACGGGGGGAGCAAAGATTTCCCAGCCGTCCTCTCTCACTTGTTTTCTCCCTTTTAAATTGACATCATTTGTGTGTGTGTATAATACTTTTTCTCTTATTTATCTGAGCCAGAAATAAAAGAAAATGACTTTTCAGTAATCAAAACTAAATTTCAATATGTGACAACACAGGGTTGTTCTTAAGCCTAATAGGCAGTTATTCCTTTCAATCAAGTCACAAGTATTTTAAAAAGTCTTTGATGTCTTACTTCTGCATCACACACCATCAGGTCTGAGTTAGTAGAATCATCCTTAGGCTTTCACTGTTGGTTGTCAAAGGATCTTATGACACCTTTTTATCCAAAGGAAATGAAATATTCAGTATGTCTTATAGTGATTCTACCGGCCTCCTTCAATATAACTTGGCTTTGGGAATAAGAATGATAGCAAAATGTTTCATTACTGATTTTTTTCAGATATGTATACTGGAGAAAAATAGTTCCATGCATAGACATATCCATCTAATGACAGACAGCAAGTCTTAATTAAGCCTGCGTGCTTTTTTTCTGCTTACAATGCACTGGGACATATTTTGAATCCTCTTACCCAGAATTTTCTGGACCACTTTATCTCCTATGTATAACTACACAGAATTAAACTAATAACAGCACAAGTTAAAAAAAAAGTGTTCAAACTCAGATAAGTGATTTTTAAATTGTCACTTGTTTTGCATCCTATGTAGAGAGCATCCATTCACCTGCTAATTTAACCGATATTTACAATTAGATTCACCATGTGTCAAACATTGAGTTAAGACAGAGAATGTCTCCGCCCCTCCCAGTGGTACAGGAGTACTACAGGAGAGAAGCAAATAACATTTATTATATTTTTTTGCAATTTTTGAACCCACCACCTCTGGTATATGGGGCCAGCATCCTACTCCTTGAGCCACAGGCACTACCCCGAAGCAAATAACATTTAACATCATTTTGTACAGCAAGTGGTTCCGGAAATTTAACTTGGTAAAAGACAAGAGCATTATCGGGTCTTGGCTTGGAGCTGGGTAGAAAGGTATTTAGGACAGGAATGATTAGGAAACTGTTAGAGGAGGTGATTTTTGTACACACGAAAGAGATGAGGAGGTAGCTATGTAAGATCTGAAGAAATACCAGTCAAGGTTGAGGGGAAAAAATTATACCGGGTGGCCATAAAGTTCGAGTACAAACTTTATGGCCAGCCTGTACACAAACATGTGTAAACACAAGTGCATTTGGGAGGTGGGACTAGGAGAAAAAGCTCCAGGAGCTGGTAATTTAGAAGTGGATAATAATCTTTCTTACTTCATTTACATATTGTCTGAGACAAAGTGTCTATATAAGACAATTGTCATTTGAATAATTTGGAGCAATGTCACAAACTGCATCTTACAGGCTATGTTCCTCCAAACAGCTGAGTCATCCTGTCCCCTAGGCTTCCCAGACTGCAGCTTATTCATCACTTACTCAGCAACTATTAGAGAGTCAGAAGCAGCTTTCTGCATTGAATGAGCTAGAATGGCCTTGATCCTGAAGGAATTTATCATCTCATAGGGGCCTAGGAAAGGGTAAGTGCAACATCACAAAAGAGGAAGGTTACTGAGTAGAGCAGAGGGCCAGCAAACTGAAATTTTGCTCTGTAGGGAAGGAGGTATCAGGGATGGCCATGGGCTGGAGCGGGGCATACTGAGCAGATCTAGAGAACTCTCAAGCTCTCCCTGAGAACAAAAAACAAAATGTGCAAAGTCCTGAGGTTCAGAGAAGGAAGGAGGGATCAAAGCCTGAAGAGGAGTTGGACATGAGCTTGGGGTTGGGGTCCACCTTCTTCTGGTGGGAGAACTCTCATTTTTACATCCGCTTTCTCCACACTGTAATGTGATCCACCAGCTTCTTCACCCTGTCCCTTGGTTGGGAGCCCTTGGCGCAAGGTTCCACGTCAGGTGAATATTTTATCCCCTGCTAATGACACTAAGCTTGAAAAGCTATTTAATAAGCCTGTGTGGAACAAATGTGCAATCAAAAACCATAAATAATATCAAGCATAAATCTAATGTATTTCATATGGAACTTATTATTTATTATTTACATTTATCACTATTTTGATGCAGGTAGAGATCAGAGCCGTTGCTGATGATCTCTGTTCTCTCAGTTTCCCTCGGCCTTTATCTGTTCCCCTATCTCAGCATCTGCCTGGAAAGTCTTGGCTACCACAAGCACGGCCAATCAAAGGGTTTTGTTTTATTTTCTGCTGCATAGAACGGGCCTTTCATAATGCCGTAGATGTTATCTCCAGTCGCTGGCTCTCCTCCACGATGCTAATTTTTCACTGGATACTTACGGCCTTACACTTTGCAAAGAAATTTTTCGTTTTCCCCAACTACTTCCAAGTCTGGAACTGGATCCAAAGCCTGAGAACATGAGACATTTCATATTTCCCTAAAATGGCTTCTATCTAGCTTTACTCAAACAAAAAAGGTGGGAGAACAGAGATTTTGCATTTTATCAACTGGTCTTCTGAAGATCTTCTTATGCTCCTGCCAGCTGAGTGCTCTGCTGTTGTGCTGGCTTGTCTGGGACGAACATGAAGAGATTCCAAAGTTCAAGTCCCCACATTTGCCAGACGAGCAGCAGTACTGGATGACAGTGGTCTAGGGGACGGCAGGGCAAGTGAGCAGGGGGATGCCATTTGGCTAAACCAAAGAGAAATAACGAAAGGAAGAAATTTCTGGAATGTTTTTAGTCTAGTTTTATTCTTTATAACTGAAAAAATAATCACTTTTCCTGGAATATACTGACGTTTGATCGTATGTTTCTACTATAATTATCAAAAATCTCGCCTTATTAAATAAGTTGTTTAGAGAATTAGCATTGAATTTTAGAGCAATATATAAATATATGTATTTTTTTTTTTTTTGCAGTTTTTGGCCGGGGCTGGATTTGAACCCACCACCTCTGGCATATGGGGCTGGCACCCTACTCCTTTGAGCCACAGGCGCGCGCCGCCCAGCAATATTTTTATGTACACGTGTGCATATGTATATACACAGTCACCCCTTAAGGTGCACGCATCTTAAACCCACAGCTCAGTGGAGCTTAACAAAATGCACCACCTGCGTTACTGCAGCAAGAAAACAAAACATTACCAGATACTCCCTTGCCTGTAACTCTCTTCAGGCATTTATCTTCCTCAAGGAAAATTCAATTTAGTTTCTTATTATAGAGTAGTTTCATCTACTTTGGGACTTCGTAGAAATCAAATTTATATGTTTAAAAGTCGTGTAATGCATGTCATTTCATGCCTGGCATTTTTTCCTCACCATCATGTTCATAAGCGTTTGTGGTGCTGTGCATAGCAATATTTGTTCATTTTATTATCGCTGTGCAGTAATCTACCCTGTGAGCTCTCTCTGTATTATTTTTCGCTTTATTGTTGATGGACAATTAGGTGTTTCCATTTGGGGTTTTAACAATACCACTCTTATGAGCATCTGGGAGACATCTTTTGATAAACAAATGTATACACTTCTGCCGAGGATTTACCTAGAAGGGGAATTGCCGGACCACAGGGAATGAGTACATTTAGTTCTACAGATACTACAGAACAGTTTTCCATGCTAATTGTACCAACTGATGCCCCAGGAGCAATGTTTCAGAGTTCTTGCAGTTCTCTGCTCTTTTCCGATGCGTAGTATTATCAGTTTTTTAAAATTGTAACAGCCATATCAATGGGCAGTGCCATGGTATCCCACCAAGGTTTTAATTATCATTTTCCTGAGGAGTAACGAGGAGGAGCACTGTGTAACGTCTTTACCAGCCATTTGCATGTTCTCATTTTCAGCGCCTGTTCAAGACTTTCACCATCTCCTGTCTCCTATTAATTTATACAGGTTTTTATGATACATAATCTACATAAAGATCCTTCGGTGGTTACACATATCACAAATACCTTCTCTCCCATTCCCATTCATGAAATACCTTTGATAAACATAAGCTTTTAATTTTAACAAAATCTAATTTCTCAGCCTTTCCATTTATTATTGGTGTCTCATTAAAAAAGGAAAAGAAATAATGGTGCCAAACTAAGTATTTGAAAACTATTCTAAGATGTCTTCAAGAAATACCATTGTTTCATCTTTCAAGTTTCAATCTTAAGTTTGCCTGAGATTAATCTTTGTGTATATCCAAGGTAGAGGTCAAGATTCCGTTCTCTTTACATGTAAATTCAATTGACCTGGTAGCATTTCTTGAGAGGACTCTCATTTCCTTATGGCTGCAGAAGGATGCCCGGACACAGATCAGACCCTATTGTCCAGATCTAGTCCCAACTATAACTGCAAGAGGACCCAGAAGATCAAACAAAATGTTTGTCAATATTACTGGTGCTGCCATATTTGAAAGAATAATAACGATTCCTCTATAACAGAAAACGTGCTTTCTGACTCATTTTACAACTCACACATTGGGGAGACTACATCTTTTGCATTAACCTGGATAGAGCTGGAACATATTCTTAGTAAAGCATCACAAGAATGGAGAAGCAAGAACCCCAATGTACTCAACTCTAATATGAAGCCAGTAGATGATCTAATATACACCATGTAAGAGAAAAACTCAGATCAATTCAAGGGGAGGAGTGGAGGGAATGAGGGAAGGGAGAGGGGAGGACGCAGGGGTAGCGGTTACAGTATATGGTACACCTCTTGGAGGTCGGACACAATTATAGGAGGGACTTTACCTAACAAATGCAATCAGTGTAAACTAATTCTTTGTATCCTCAATGAACCTGAAACAACAATAATAATAATATAAAAAGCACCTTATTCTCCTTCGAAAAAACCCCCCAAAGAGATTGATTTTTCAGAATTAGTCAAAGGCAGAAGTATCTTGCTGCACTGGTTGGTTTCTAAAAGCCAACAGTTTTTCTTCCCCCTCATCTCTTATGGAACTTGCATTGTGACCTCCAGGTACCACTAACTTATCAATACCACCTTTAAAAAAAATTAATTGCAATTGCTTCATTGATTTTCTGTCAATACTCATGGATTAATGAAGAAAGGAGTGAAGGAGGCTGGAAAATAGACCAGAGGAAAGGATATTTATGGAGAAGACACTATACTTCACATTCACCCTCATCTCATCTCATCTCCTAAAATGCGATCATGAAAAGAAGAAAAAAAAAAACCTAACACTCAAAAATTATTGTAATTGCACAATAAAAGTCCATATATCATTAGTAATGGTGTGTCTTTCTGAAATTTTTTGTATAATAAAAAGTAACCAAATCCTATGATAAAAATTTTCCATTTTTACCTTTCCTTAGATATCAGAACTTTCTGAGAATTCTAAAATATTTAGTAAAACAATTCCTTTCCTTCAACAGTTCCACATAAATATACTCCAAAAAAAAAAAAAAGTTGATCATTTTCAGTAACAGAGACAAATCTTATTTTTCTTAAATTCCCAGAGTATGGATTTAGAGTGTACATTGCATTATTTAATATTGTTTATATAGGTAATAAGTAATACATTTGTTAAGACCTAATTATTATGTGTTATCACTACCAACCTAAGTAAGTGGCTATGCCTTCCTTGGGCAGAGGGATCATTGCTCAATTATTATTATTTTTTTAATACTTACGGTATCTGACACAGAACCCATACAAGTTAGGACATGAACAGTTTTTGTTTGCTCTCATCTCAGAAATAAGAGAACTGCATACAAATAAAGACTTTTACAAGTGTTCATTAAGATGTCATAAGGCTTATTTTTGAAAAATACTAGTGTTTCACAATGCTATTTTCACAGTGAAGCTTTTAACTTCTACCTCTAGTCATCCATAGTCACAGAGCATTTTAATCAAACTGGTTACAAATTGCTGCAAGAATTTTCTTCTTCTACCGAAACATAAATTCTAAGCTATATAGAACCTTTGATGCATTTGGCTATAATTTTATAACTATACATAAATCTGCTGCTTGTTTAAATATGTAGGACAAAGACGGATTTATAATGATTCTAGAATTTCTGGGCAAGACCTCCTCTTGTGCATTCATTCATTCATTCATGAGCTGTTTACTGAGAATGTACCTTGCACCAGGTTTTTCACTAGGTGATTGGGAAATATGTGTAGTAACTGTTAACAGCCACTGAGCAATTCCTTTGTACTAGGCCCTCTTCCAAGAGCTTCCCTTGTAGTAATACTCATTGTCCATTCCATAACCTCATGAACGCAAAAGGTGCCTTACCTGGTGCTTTACCCCTCACAACCCTCGAGAGGGGTAAAGCAGAGACATGAATCAAGGACATGTTTGTTCAGAGCAAGAGTTTATAACCATTACACTATTCTACAACACTACCAGGGCAAACAAGAACCAACTTATTGAACCGTGTTTTAACAATCGTATGGTTCCTCTATTTAGGTGATACTTAAATCATAGCCAAGAAAATTTGCTTAATATATTTAGGCATTTGCTAACATACAGTAAAAACAAGTACTATTTATATACTCTAAAAATATATAAGATGTGGATACTCTCAGACTTTATCATTATATTTAGATCTCTTAATGTCTGTCCTTGCTTAGGAATGCAAACACTAATGAAAAACTGTCACAGTTTCAAAATGTAAGGACACATCGCTCAAGGCAACATTTGGCAGTGCTACGGAAGGTAGTTCATCAATGAATATGCTTTTATAACGCAGCAAAATTGAAACATCAAGTTTGCATGGGGCCCAAAGAATATATCCCCCAAGCTTCCAAACTGTGGGTGTTTTGTTTTGTTTTCTAAGCTAAGTTAATAGCCATTGACTTGTCTTCAATGTCTGTGTTGGATGAATAACAATTATAAAACCAGAAAACCACTCTACCGTAGCAAATTAAAATGTTCTGTGCAATCTGCACCTGCAAGGGACTCTGACTCTTCCCAAGTCTCGGTGAATCCACTGCTTCACTAATACCACTGACTCATCTGTATCAAAAACACAGCAGACGCTGGCCTAATAAAGCCATTCCTTCTTTGCTAATTAAGACAGTACCAAGGAAATACGTACCTCACATACATAAATAAAGTTACTTATTCAGTTACTTATTCAGAAAGCTCCCAGTGGGCAGCCTTTTCACAATTCAATTTCCCCAATGGGACTAGAAAAGGAAATGAAACCACAAATTGTCCTCCTGATGAACTAAGCAGAAGTTGCTATTCTGTAGGGAGTCCTGCTAGGTCAATTAGTTCATCATGCTCACAGAATAGCAATCCAGAAAGCAGTGCCCCAGCAACAGAGGTTCAAAAAAGTGAAGTTCAGTGGCCTCTTGTATCACTGTCTCCAGAACTACTGGGAACTGGTGTGTACTTTGCCAATGCTACATTTCAATAAATGACACTGAGCAATGATTCATGGTAAATCAAAATAAGAGCATGACCGCATTTTCTGAATCAAATTAAACGAAATTAGAATGAAATTGCAATATTTTAAATTACTATGATTTCTTTACAGTTTTCTAGTTGTATTCTGTTTAACCCCCAAAGAGAAAATATAGCTAGTCTTTATTTTAATAAGCTCAATTATTTTAAACCAGTGTATGCCTAAAAACCAATATACTTTAGTTCTAAATGTACTTTGCTGGGAATAATTATTTAATACATTATGATACATTATATAACAAAAGTAATTTGAATAATATATTAAGAAATTTGAGAATTTTCTATAAGTGAATATTTTCATAATATCAGTATCATCTTACATTTGTCTACTATTTAGAGCTTACAAAGTCCTTCTTTTTTTTTTTTTTTTTTTTTTAGAGACAGAGCCACAAGCTGTCCCCCTGGGTAGAGTGCTGTGATGACTACACCCTGGGTAGAGTGCTGTGTCATCACAGCTCACAGCAACCTCCAACTCCTGGGCTCAAGCAAGTCTCCTGCTCTGCCTCCCAAGTAGCTGGGACCACAGGTGCCCGCCACAACGTCCGGCCATTTTTTGGTTGCAGCCGTCATTGTTGTTTGGCGGGCCCAGGCTGGATTCGAACCTGCCACCCTAGGTGTACGTGGCTGGCGCCCTAGCCACTCGAGCCACAGGCACCAAGCCACATAGTACTTCTACTTGTAGGAACTTTGAAAGAATCTCAAGGGTTTGTTGTTTAACAAAGGATTTAATGTTTTAAGTAAAACTATGTTCCTTGATTATTTTGTTCACATTCAAATCTTTAAAAGTTCAAAAATACATTTATCAATAGCTCATGCAGACATTTACATTTTTTAAATCAGGACTCTGAAATTTGTACTTAAAAGCTGAAGACATAAGAGGGACAGCAATATTTCCTGATGAGAGGAAACGTGTGAGTAAACCTCTGGCCACTCAGTGGTAGCTCACTACTTGTGTTTTCCGGCTATATTACCCCAGTGATAAATAAATCAGCCTGTGTTGAATTCTTCTGGGCATTCCTGGTGAATTGTGTAGGGTAGGAGAAAGAGCATGATGAAGAAAACAAATCCTGCATCAATCAGGCCATGTATGTGCTAAAATTAACACTCCACAGTATTTACTGTACCTAAATAGATTTCATCAGTATAACAATAATGCCTATTCTTTATATTTTTTAATTATAATAGGTTAGAATTAAAATATTTAATTTAATTCAAATATTTTTAGTATTTATTTAGGAGCAACCCATCAATGAGCAAAGAATAAATCAAAATATGTTCAAATGAAAGTTTAAAAAATATAAACATGAACCTAAGATCTCTCTAAATTGTCATTAAGAGCTCTCTGATATAATAATAATTAATTTTTAAGCTAATATTTAGTATTGCTACTTTAGGTACCAGGTAAATACTTCACAGGCATTAACTTGTGCAATCTTCCCTTCTAACCTGTGACATGGGCATTACCAAATCCCATTTTTGGATGGAAAAAGCTAGCAGTTAAGTAACTTGGCTCATGTCCCACAGTTAGGGATCATATACAACATAAAGTCCATTCATCATCTCTTTATTATATTAGGTAGGATAGTGCAGTTTGGACTTGAGGTTCAAGGGATCTTCCCCTCTTACTTTGAATGTTGGTCTTGGAACTGCATACCGGGGTGTCTGCAGAGACATTGCTGAGCTGTCTGAGAACCTACCCACCAGGCTGGATGGCTGAGGACTCAGACTACCAAACCCAGGAGCAGTGGGTAGGGAGGAGGTTAGAGTTAGCAGAACTTCATGCTGAAGGGCCCTCTCCACATCTCTGCCACTTACCTGGAAAGGGGACACATCAAAGCACCCACCAAAAAGGATAAAGAACAAAGCAAGAAGCCACACAGTCGGAAATGAAGAAGCCAGACTGGTTCTTATTTCTGAGCTATGATATTCTAGCTTTCTAGCAAAACTTTTTGCTAGCTCTGACCAATACGGCTAACTACAGTACTTGCCAAGAACTGGATGGAGCGACAATGTTCTTTAAAAACATTGGGAGATGTGATGAAATTGGAGAGTTATTAACCTTTATCAACAACTTAAACTTTAATCCTTTGTATCAGGCCATTCTGATTTCAGTTCCGTCCTTTGTTAAAAGATAATGATAGATAATGATGACTCAGGTTCATGGGTCCTCATTGCAGCCATAGCCCTACCATTAACCTAAGCTCCCTTGTCTGTTCAAGCATTTGTTGTACGTGCCCTAAATCCCCAATCTTGAATGGATTCAAATATCTGTCTTCTCTGCACATACATCCTAGCTTCAGAGTACTCATGGAAAAAAATCTCAGAGTGAGTTGATATCTACATAAAAGTTATGGGCACCACCCTCAGACAGGATCTACTCATGCACGGTACTCAACCGACTTACCTGAAATTCTCAACTCTTCTCAAATAAAGGCATTAAGTCATAACCTTTCTCTTCTGCCTTTGGTCACTCTCAATCTATTAGCCCCTTGCTATCCACGAGCACATCTTGCTACCCATCATAAAACAACAAAAGCATCAACAAAATCCACACTCTCAACCCTCTTTCCTCCTCGAGACCAAGTCGCATGAGATGATGTACCTCCTGTACAAGAGTTATTTACTCTTAGTGTCTTTATTTCCTTACTTCCTAATCAGTCCAATATTTCTTCTGCCCCAAATGCTTTGTCTGATATCATCCCACTCCAGTTAATCTGGCCTGGATATGCATTTCACCAAATCTAATATAAAATACTGAGTCCTCATTTGACTTGACCTGCAGCAGTATCCCTCCACCCAGCACGTCCATTCTCTCCTTTTTCACATTTCTCTTTCTTAGATATCTAAAGCACCAAGTTTTCTTGTGAGCTTCCTTTATTAATTCCTTTTTCTTTAACTGGTCACTAATGCTGGTGGTCTTTAGGGTAGCCAGTGTTCCCAGAGGCTTTTCTTTGCTATTCCACACATTTCTTTCCTCCTTTATGAGTAAACCCAGTTCCCCATCTTCAATTTCAGGCTTCATGTTCATGATTTAGATTTACATTGACAGTCCAGGGCTTTCTTTTGCCACCAAGGACCATAAACCCATCTCAATATTTTACTTACTTAAACTCCATAATAGTCCAAACCTAATTTAAAAAAAAATTCTTGCTAAACTCATAAGTATCCCCATGGGGGAGCCAATATTTTACTTTTGTTTCCTATCTCATTTGGCAAACCAGACACCTGGAAACCATAGTATGTTCACTTTTTTTTCCTACCTAGGAATCATCGAGTCTTAAAAGTTCCATCTTGGGTGGCACCTGTGGCTCAAAGGAGTAGGGCACTGGCCCCATATACCAGAGGTGGTAGGTTCAAACCCTAGCCCCGGCCAAAAAAAAAACTGCAAAAAAAAAAAAAAGTTCCATCTTCTTAAGGTTCTGAAATACATCTAATTTTTTTTTTCATTCCTGCAGCCATCCTTCTCGGAGGCCATGCTGCTAAAAAATCCCTCTCCTACATTACCAAGTTGCTTCCTAATTGGTTTCTTCCCCACATCGTATATCTCCCATTCAATGAATTTTCTTCAGAGTAGTCATAATAATCCAAAGAAGACCTGTATGATTTAAAGTTATCTTCA
The DNA here is from genome assembly GCA_963575145.1 of Galago senegalensis. Lineage (NCBI taxonomy): Eukaryota > Metazoa > Chordata > Mammalia > Primates > Galagidae > Galago > Galago senegalensis. The sequence goes on from CAUYTI010101209.1 coordinate 20,347, forward strand.
CTAAGCTAAATTCACATATTAACGTGAAAAAACTTCTCCCCCTTTAAAAGACACAAATCGAACAATTTCGCTTTTATGCTAATACAAAAACAATAATAGGATGAAAATGAATTCGGGTGCATCAAGTCGCAATCCTTAACAGGAACTCTGAGTCCTGTAAGATCAGTCTTTTCTTTCCATCCCCTGCCTCGTGCTACACTTCTATTTCTCTACATTCAGTGCAGGTAAACTCTCCCACACTCTACTCCTTACCCGGAATATTTCCAGGAACTTTTCCTCCTCAGATCGGGGTCACCGTCATTCCTTAATCTCGCTTTACTATAAGACTTCAGGGAGGGTGGTTTTCATGACTCAGTACTAGAAGAGATGCTGTTTTATAAACTCCGGTATCACCGTCAGGTTTTCTGTCAAGCACTTATTTGTTTGACGTAACTTTTGCCCACCATGTAAGGTGTCTCAGGCAATGTCTTCAACTGTTTTCAGCACCAAGACCACACTGTAATGCCTGGTATGTATTAGGTACTTCAGGTCACTTGTTGACTGAGTCACTTAAAAAATTAAGGGACAGACTAGATTCAAACAAGGCCAGTGAACTGCCTCTGTACCATGTGAGACAGACTTTGTAAATGTTTTTAACAGCATCTAACTCTAGTTTTAACTTTATCACCAATTTTATTATTTCATTTGATAACATAGTTCCATCATCCAAACACATCTGAGATACCGGTTATGAGGATAGGGCCCTATGGAAGGATAAAACACCACTGGCAGTGTTCACTTATATAAAGGCACATACCCCAACAAGAGACATATGAGTCAGGTCACTAACAAACAATTGTGTGGTACTCACTATGTACAACTGCTGTCCTGATTCCAACATATAGTCACCTTATCAAAACTCACAACAACCTGAGGGGAAGGCACCAATATTCGCCTCATTTTATAAATGCAGAAACTGAGGTTTACGATTTGCCTAGAATTACACAGCTTGTAAATGGCAAAGCCAAGATTAAACCCTGACTGTCCAGTTCCATGTGGTGTCGGCACTTCTATTATAACATCAACCCAATTAATATTCTTCTATAACTTGAACAGAGTATTTTCCTTATACCAGATGTAATTTTGAAGCTTACATTATTCTACTTAACTTCTTTTCTTTTCTGATCTACCCAGGGTAGGAAAAGAATAAAGTTTAACTTCCCCACTAGTGAAACATTTGATACAGAGAATACATCATTTCTTTTTATCCTGTGGAATATTTTTCATTACTGGTCATCTCAGCATTAAGCTACTTGGCATGTTTTACAAGACTGTTCATATGCCACAAAGTACATTTGTATTATCCTAAAACTAATCCTTTATTTAATGTTCCATATTTCGATTCAAGGATAATCTTATGCATTTATCATGGGTAAAATTTCCAAATGCTTTAAAATGTAACTGAGTCAATGCATTAGGAATCTGCATTGTCTGAAGAGCGGATACGATTGATTGAGCTAAACAGAAAGTTGAAATATATCCAAGATGTTGAATAAGATATAATTGAACATTCCAGGACTTCTGGATATTATAATTGATAATCAAAACAGGAATCCACAGACAATGAATGGAATGGACTTAAGCACAGCAGAACTAAAACCTAGAATCAATATACAGATGAAAGGGATGTTATTTTTATTAGAATTAGGAGCCAATCTCAGCACAATGCTGCGTTAAAAAGTCAGAGAATGCTGGATGGCAGCTGGGGAATAAAGTCCCAGAAAGAAACCCAGGTAATAAAAGAGAGCCCACTTATAGGCATAGAAGCATCCCTCCCCACAACAACTGTGGACCAAAGTCACTTCTACCTCCCTGATTTTCAGCACTATGTTCAAACACTGACATCACTCTTCTTTTCAAACCCCCAATCTGAACTCATTTGCACCACCACCTGTCTCTCCTTCTTTAGACCTCGTAACTCTGAGCCTGCTTCAGTCATTGCTGCTAAAGTTCTGCTAGAACCAGCTAAGCCACTATCACCAAGTCAAATGCCACGCCCCCCAGGTTTGCCTCTCTGCAGAAGACACAGACCAGCCAACAGAACTCTGATTTTGCCTGAAATGTGTGGCTCCTGAGTTGTTCCTTCATCTTTTTTACATCCTCTCCTAGCTCCTCTTTGTTCTCATGCCCAACCACACTGATTCAGGGATCTCAGCAATTCTCATGGTAATTCTTTTCAAATGTTTAAAACCTTAAAACATGGTAACAGATTCCTGGGAAACCACAGACAACATGGAGGTCCCTGTTTCCTTCCCCTAGCAAACGCCTGGCCTCAAAACCAGGACAGCGGTGAGAACCAGTGCAGGTCCCCGGCATGTTCAGGGGTCACGGTTCCTTGGGCAGCACTCACGTGCCTATTAGGTTTTCAATCCCCTGTGATAGTCCTTGGTTTTGTAAGAAGCTGCCATGGTCTTTTCCAGAAGGCTGTACCATTCCACACTCCTACCATCGTCAGACTCCTGCAGGCAGATAGGGCCTACCGCCTCCCCAGTGTCCACCATAGAATGCCACCCATGCCTAAGACAGGACACTCCAAGGCTCCCAGAGCACATATGAGGATGGTAATTGTGTGTCTGTGGGAGGGGAGCACAGTTCCAGGAGCCTGTGGATCAGCTGATGAGTGGCCACATGTTGAGTGGAGAGGGACACCGGGGAGTAGGGCTGCCCAGTGGTGACCATCACCCAGCTCTGAGCATCCCAGGTGGGCACGTGGGGAGAGGCCGTGCAGAGGCTCTGCTGCCTCCCTCCCCACTGCAGTCACTGAAAATTCCTCTACCTGTTTTCTTGAGGATGTAGATTGGGTTTTCCTGGGGCACTGACACCCTCAGCATCCTGCGCCCAGGGACACTGGGGAGTGGCCTGGAGAGAGCATGCCCCAGTGGCCTCCCCTGGGACTCAGGGACACCATGCACATGCTGAGTGAACAATGCCACAACAAAAGCCCAGAGCTGAAGTTTCCATTCCATGCTCCAGATGGTGAAGGTTCTGCCCCCCTGCTGGGGACAGGAAGGAGGGGGCTGGAGGGAAACCCCAGGCACAGTGATTTCCAATGTCTCTCAAGAGCTTTCTCTCCTGAGCTCTATGATCCCAAAGGACTCATGAACAGCCCTGACGAGTCTCTCACAGACACCTCAAACATAACACACCAAACACCAAAATCATTCCCGACCTATTCAAGTCTACAGTTAGACAAGCCAGAAACTTGGGTACCATGTAGACTCCTCCCCTCCTCAGTGTCCTATAAAGCCAGTTCTAGGTCACAGCTGAAGTCATGTGTCCCACTGTGATAACCACAAGTCATTGAACACAGGGTGGGAGTTCATTCAAGTCATTGAACACCTGGGGGCTTGTTGCATTCTCCATTCTACTTTTCTCTAAGTGTAAAACTGTTGTAAAAAAAAAAACAAACCAAACCTATTCAGGGAGGTGCCTGTGGCTTAAAGGAGTGGGGTGCCGGCCCCATGTACTGGAGGTGGCGGGTTCAAACCCAGCCCTAGCCAAAAAAAAAAAAATCTATTCATTTAATAAATTAAAACTTGAGAATATTCAGAGAAAGAACCAATGCAAGATATGCAAAATTTTGTCATGTGAAAAAGAGGTACAGACACCTGCAGTACTCATCTTGACCAAGAGGAGTAGGAGGAGCCATGATGACCGTGACCGCCTTACAAAATTGTGGAGGGAAAAGGAACATGTGGCCGGTTTCTTCCTTGAACGCAAAGCAGCGTTCAGAGAAATGAGAGGAAGCGAGTCACAGATTTTTATCCAGAATAAGTTAGGAGATAAAATCCTAAGAGGAGGCTCGGCGCCCACAGCACAGTGGTGAGAGCACTGACCACTCATACCAGTGCTGGCTTGTTTGAACCCAGGCCAGGGCAGCTAAACAACAATGGCAACTGCAACCAAAAATAGCCAGGCATTGTGGTCGGCACCTGTAGCCCTAGTTACTTGGGAGGCTGAGGCAAAAGAATCACTTAAGCCCAAGAATTTGAGGTTGTTGTGAGCTGTGATGCCGTGGTACTCTACCTAGGGCAACACAGTGAGACTCTGTCTCAAAAAAAAAGAAAAAAATCCCAAGAGGAGCAGTGAATTGCTTCATCACTTATGCAAGACAGCACTTGGAAGTTTAAGAAGTGCTTGGTAATATTTGTCATTCTGCTTAATTATTACCATCTTTTAAAATAAGTATTTGACTTATATTAATTTTATCTTACAGCATTGAAAACGAGGAATTCAAAACAATTCTCATCTTTCAAAAATGTTATCATCATATAATAAATTCCTTGAAAAAGTATGTGCATGTGTTTTTTTGTATTATTAGCTTTAAAAAAATTAACAATCAGATTTTAATGAAGGCATAAAACCAAGGCTTGTTTAGCTTACAAAATTCACATTTTCAACAGGTAAAGTTGGTGTATCTGAGGCCAGTTTGTTAGTTAAAGATTTGAAAGTTTAATGATCTGTGTTAAGGGCTAGCATGCAGTGATTCACAAAGGTAATTTAAGCATTTTATTTGCACTCTGGCCACCAATGCTGTGATTACGTAAAATGACCAAGAAAGAGATTGATTGAAAATGACCAAGAGATTGAAAGAGATTGAAATGTGTCTTCCCCAGACGATTGCCAGAATGCTCTTCTAGAGAGGCAAACTGGATCCCATCACACGAGAGCCATCCAGAAAGTATCCAGCCATGTAGTATGAAAACTGTATCAATGGGCATAGATCCTGAAGGAGATACATCGACCGCACGTAATGCCTATTGAAAAAATCAACACTCCTTTGTTCTAGGCCCTTGGGAATGTTCCCGCCTGAACACTTTTACCTTCAGAAACTCTGTTCTCAGCTATCTGAATAATGTTGTATTTCCCTAAACCCACCCTCCAAATCTCCACCATAGGCTGCAATGGGGCAACAAAATTCTGCTCATTCTTCAAGTCACAGCTCAGGAATTACATGGGAGCTTTCCAATTTTGTCCTATATGAACAGAAAAATACTCACTAATAAATGGTTAATATTTATAGCATATAATGAAATCATAATTATGTAATTAAAGTGGCAGCACATAGATGGTCATCTAGTTAAGGTGTATAGATTACCACATTGTTTATCTTAAACGATGGCTGGGACGGATGGATAGGTACATATGAAAATAAAAAGCATTATTTCTACAGGAGATTCTCTGAGCCATCATGTGCAAAAAAGCCAGCCACCACCACCAACAAAGCTTTGAGATTATTTTTTCATGACAAGCTGTGCGCTATCAAGATATATAAAGAAAAAGGAAATTACTCTGTCCAAGATTACTGTCATTAGCTACTATACAGTATTAGACCTCTGCGTTTTATTTACAGAACTCCCTACAGATAAATGATAGAATTGCATAATGAGCATACAAATGTCTTTTCAAGAATAGATCTTGAAAGCTGTTTTTATAAAAATGTCTTCTGGCAGAATTATCTAAATGCACAGTGTGCTGACAGTCGGAAGGGGGGAAGGGGTGTCACAAGGAGGGGCTGGGTGGCTTCTAAAGGATTCAGTCCTGAGGAGCATGAAAAGGTGGCATCTCAAGGACTTTGGGAAGGTTTGCATTTCTCTCTCCATGTGGCTGTACCCTTGAAGAATAGCAAGATACGTGGAAAGCCGTCTTCTATTTATAAGACAAGATGTGGCTTTGAAACATTCTCTTTGAATCATCCAGGTTAGTAGGTAGTTTGGAGAGGTTTAATGATAAGGAACATACCCATAGGGGGTAGAGCTTATTATTATAATGCGGTCCAACAAACACACTGAACAGAAATTTTGTACGGTTTCACCTTTCTTAAGGGAGACCAAGTTGTATGCACATTTCTAAGGAAAGACTTAGGGACATTTTCAAATGATAAAATACAATCTTAAAGTGAAGCTTATGCTACAAAAATGTTCAAAGCTTTATTTTCTTCATAGTTATTTATTTTCAAACTTCTTTTTTATTTTTTTTGTAGTTTTTGGCCAGGGCTGGGTTTGAACCCACTACCTCTCGCAAATGAGGCCAGCATCCTACTCCTTTGAGCCACAGGTGCTGCCCCCCCCCCCTTTTTTAAACCTTTATATCTAAGTGACTTTAATCCAAGGATCATTAATATACCATCTGAAGTCGTGGAATGATGGCAATTCTCACCTGTCCTAATACAGCCGCCAAAAATTCTTTTATTGTATAGTTGAGGCTGATGCTAATGTAACTGAGAAAAGTGATCATGATTATAATCAAGTCATGCTGGGCAAAGGCAATCTGCATATGGGATTCAAGGACAACAGAATGGGATTGATTTAGCACTGCTGGCCATCCCAGCAAAGAGTGCTGCCCTCTGATTCGTGCTCACCAGCCCAGAAAAGGCCCAGGCACATGGGTGGCTCTTGGGGCAAAACAGCTAACCTGGCTCAGCGTGACCAGTCGTGACTTGTCAGTAATGAGCGGGAGCTTTCAGAGTCTATAAAATGACAATGGCTTCGTCCTCTTATGTAGGAAGTTCTTGCAGAAAGAAAAGTATGAAAGGACAAGGCAGCGAGATGAAAGCATGTCAGCCTGAGTTAGCGTGTCTGGAAAGCTCGTAACTCACAGGGCTGAGTCCTGCATTTTCTATTCCTGGGTTCATGTGCACATGCGACATGTAACAGAACTGAACGGACCCCCCCCCCACCAATAGCGTGGATGTTTTTTCTAAATCAACCAAGGGGTGACAAATGATTTAAAAAATCAGCTGTCAAGGTTTTACAAATATTAAGAGCTTTAAGATTTGGGACAATAATTACCTATTGAAAAATGCTTATTAACTGCAGGTGACAACCATACCCCCCCCAGCTGGTCAATGCTTCTTCTGGGTCCTGGAACTCCCTCCCAAGGGTCAGACTTCTAAAGGAATGAGGGAGAAACAGCTCAGAAATCTAATCAGGCTCCTATTTGTGGCTCCAAAGTCTCTCCAAGTAGGGGAAATAAGAATAAATTCAAAAGGTGTCAGCAAGGAAGTATTTACATCATGTCTTTTAAGTACTACACAGTCATGTGCTGAAGAATGACATTTGAGTCTACGATGGATCACAAGGACAATGGTGGTCCTACATGATGATAATGACACTAAAAGGTTCCTATGCTGCCTTACGGCCTTAGTGCCGTGAATCACTCACGTGTCTGCTGTGCTATTGGAGTCAGCAAACCAGCACTGATGGTCATGTAAAGTCTAGCGCATGTAGTAATGTCGAGTCCATGATACCTGGCAATGACAATCAACTGCGGTGTCACTGGTTTCTCTATTTACTATGCTACATTTTTTATCCTTATTTTAAAGGGTATTCCTTCTACTTATTAAGAAGATAAAGGTGAGTGTGAAACTGCCTCAGGCAGGTCCTTCCAGAGATCTCCCAGAAGGAGGCATTGTTATCCCAGGAGACAACAGCTCTATGCCTGGAACTGACCCTGAGGACCCTCCAGAGGGACAAGAAGTGAAGTGGAAGAAGGTGATACTGATGAGCCTGACCCTGTGTAGGCCCAGGCGGATCTGTGGGTCTGTGTTTGTGTCTCAGTTTTTAACAAAAAACAGTTTAAAATGAAAAAAAAAGGAAAAAGAAATACTAGAAAAAAGCTTATAGACTATAAAGAAAATATTTTAGTGCAGCTGTACATTGTGTTTGTGTTTTATGCTAAGTCTTATTCCATGAGCCACAAAGTATAAAACTTTTAAGTTTATAAACAGTGTATAGAGCAATGGTTAATCTGCTACCGAGAAGGAAATTTTTTCACGAGTTTAGTGTACCCTGAGCGCACAGTCCACAGTGATGTCCTAGGAATTCACGTTCACTCACTCCTCGGTCCCTGACTCCCCCAGAGCAACTTCAAGCCTGCAAGCTCATTCACAGTAAGTGCCCTGAACATGTGCACCATTCTTTAAAATCTTTTTACATCTCAGTTTTGCTCTACCTTTTCTACGTGTACATATGTTCAGTTACATAAATACCATGGCGTTCCAGTTGCCTGTAGTTTTCAGTACAGTAATGTGTGTACACCTTTGTGGCCCAGGAGAAGTAGGCTGGATCATGCAGCCGACATGGGCAGTGGCCTGTACCATCCAGGTTGTGTACGTGCGTGAGGGTCACACAACAACAAATGTGTCTAATGACACGGTCCTCAGAATGTACCCCCACAACTGACACATTACTGTATACGTATAAAAATCTCCCATGAGAACAACTGGTTTACTACCAAGTTCTCCCAAAAAACAAAGGCACTTTATCCTTCAGTAACTGAACAGACAAGTGAGGGCTGGTATCACAGAATCTGGCATTCCTATGTCCCACAAAGACCTTACTTTTTCTAGGGAACAGCACATTAGTGCTATCAATGGTGACACGTTTTGGACATGTTTTCCTAAGAAGACTAAATTGTCTTCAAAACAAGGAAAGAAAAGACGAGCACAGAGGCCAAGCCATCTCTGTATCCGTTTGCCTTCCTACATCATTTCATTCAGAAACCTCTCCAGAAAACATGACTCGGTTTCGGAACCATCAAGCCTCCAATTCAGAAAAATAACCAAGTCACCCATCATTTACTCAAATATTCTATCACCCAGTCCTGGACAGCTGAGGAACCAGAAATCATGCTAAAACATGTTTTTAACCATGCACGTTAAAGTATTCGCATTTTCAACAAATGGATTGTGTCATAAGAATTCCAGCTTAAGTTTAAACGGTTAAATCATAATAGCAATTTACCTGCTGAACAATGCAGGCGGCTTCTGAAAGGAATGTATGTTTTATGCCAAATATGATCTTTCCACAGTTAAATAAATAGCTGGGGCAATGAAATTACTGGTGGTCCTCGTGGTGGTCTCTGCTCCTGTGTCTGTTCCTTGACTGTTACTCCTCCATTCCATACACCCTGCCTATTGTTCAAAAGACTTATTTCACACATTGGGAATCCCATGAGGCCTCTAAAATGGGATATGCACATTTTGGATAATGTACTTTAGAAAACTACCAGGTTATCACCAAGAAGAGAAACATGGAGAACCACGTGGATGATTCTGCAACAAGTTGTGCAGTTTAATTTGTATAGGTAAAAAGAATTACAACTCCAACTCACAGTTTTTACAAAAAGCCTTTTGGCCTTTAGAACAAAGCAGCCTTTGGTGATAAAAGCAACTTGTCTGGATATTCCCTAAAGCACGGTGCATTCTCCATCTTTAAATGATTATTTATGGACATTGTAAAATTACATTCCTGAAAAAAATTTATGTAACATTATGAATTCAGTTGAAATGTCTTTTTTCTTTCCCCCAATGAATTAGAAATTTAACTAGATAGCAATTATGCACTGTTTTAAGGAATTGTGTAGAAAACAAGTAATGGATTTTGGTCATTTATAATAAAAACAAAGCCATTGTTTTAAGGTATTTTAAGAATGGTGTAATTATCATAGTATAGTAAAAAAAAATAAGATCTTTTCTCAGAAAGATCATAATAATGACTTTGAAAAATACTGTATTGATATTTTCAGTTAAGTCCTAATTATACTTCCTTTCAATAAATTTTAATTTAAAAATGCCAATTAAAGTCTTTCCAGCCATTGGAAAATAGGACAAAAATCTAAACTAGTTATTCTTTAATGCAGAAGTGAGACTACAGCGTGATAGTAACTTTGTGATGTATTTTTCAAAAGACTTTTCAACTCAACCTACTAGGTGGTTTTAGACACTCAACCCATGCTCCAGAACCCCTCTGAAAATATCAAAGCCTATACTGCTTGCATCCTAAATACCATCTCTGTATCATTTTTTCAATAGTTTACCACAAAGCATCAGCCTTGAAAATTCTGTGACAATACTTGCCTCAGTCCTGTTGATCACTTATATTTGATGATGCTTATTGGTGAAAGCCAGATCAATAATGTCAATTATTCAACACATTGCATTTTTTTTCAGATACAACTTGTGCATGCTATTTTAAATTTCTACCAGACAGTCTGGTAAAATGACTTCGTATTTAATTCTAACAGTGAGATTACATTTTAGAATAATATATTCCTATGGGTAAGACATGTCTAGTCTATAAAAGTGATCTAAGTTTTTAGCAGAGAAATATGTTGGGTTTATATGTGCACATCTTTTCCTGATAGAAAATATGATCAAAGCAGTTTGGAGACCCCTGGAGAGTTTTGAATTTTAACTTCATATAGAGTGAAACCTCATTTAGATCACTGTACAAAGGCAGCTGGTAGGCTTAGATGTAAATAATGGGAATCTGGGTAATTTAAGCAGAGAAGGTCTTTATTAGAAGACTGGCAAACCAAGGTCACAAGCAAGTTAAGAACCAGAAGATATTCAAGTTCCTAAGAAAATTAAGTTGATTTTCTTCCTTGCCATTGATTAAGTGGCAAGGAAGCCTTCACTGCTTAACAGTGAGAACCGACTTTGCTGCTCCCAGTACCTGGGTGTTTCTTCTACAGCTACCAAACCTTCAGAATAAACTCTTCCTGACCGCCTTCTTCATATCTGCTCCTGATTCCAAATGCCAGGCAGGACTATCTCATAGGCTGCAAATAGTTTTTATGCTCATCTCTAGTCGGTAGAGAGTCAAAAGAGTTAAGCGTCTGGACCTTTCCATTTTTGTTTTGGAAAGTACAGCAGTGAGGACTCCGGTAACGTCGCTACTGCTGTGGGAGTTCTTACAAGATTATGAAAACACCCTCAAAGTCTCAGTGGTTAAAATAGCTCAGCAGCTTTATTTTTCACTTTCTCTAAATGTCCCCTGGCTCACTAGTCCTGGAGACTCGGCTACACATTATATTCACCACAGTGAAGACAGACACTCTACCTAGGGGCCAGGGCAGTCAGAAGTAAGGATTCCGAGACTAGGGGTCCTCAAACTGGGGTCTAGGAATTCCTGCAGATCTGCAAGTTTAAAATGATTTTCAGGATATTATTTGCCTGGCTTTAGTGTCACTTTGATAATGAGATAGTATCTGACCTTGAATAATAATAATTACAATAATATATTGATGATGGAAGTAATACCCCACAATAATAATTACAACAGACTCATGATGATAATCATACCTCGCAACAGTAATATACCATTATAAATTACACTAACAGAAATGATCTCATTTGATGATCATATACTTGAAAGATGAATATTAATAGATACCTACTCCATCTATACCCATAAACTCTATAAATAACCAGACCAAAACAGATAATTTTAAGTACAAGCTGTAACTAAACTAAATACATATTTTTAATTGTGATTTCACTCATATCTCCTTTTCTTTTTTCTTTTTCTTTCTTTTTTTTTTTTTTGAGGCAAGGTCTCTGTCTCTATTGCCTAGACTAGAGTGCAATGATGTTGTCATAGCTTATTGCAACTTCAAACTTCTAGAAATCTTCCTGGTTTGGTCTCCCAAAGTGCTGGGATTACAGCCATGAGCCACTGCCTCCAGCCCCTATCTCCTTATATTTTAATGCTGCTCCTCTGTCTGAGAATTTATCCCTCTTTTCAGCTTATTTTTTCTATCCATAACCTAAACATATTCATTTAAAATTTAGCCCCAAATTCATTGCCTTTCTTTGGTTTATTGGCTCTTATTTGTGAGTTTTATAATTTTTTTTCTATAGTCTGGATATAAGTCTTTTATCAGATACAAGATGTGCAGACATGTTCTCCTAGTTTGTGGCTGGACCTTTTATTCTTGTAACAGTCTCATTCAAAAATCAAAAGTTTTAAATTTTAATAAAGTCTAATGTTTCATCTTGGTCTTTTAGCACTATGCTTTTGTTATCATATTTAAGAAATCTGGTCAGTCTTGGTGGCTCACACCTATAATCCTAGCCCTTTGGAAGGCTAAGGTGGGAAGAGATCTTGAGGCCTGGAGTTCAAGACCAGTCTGGAGAGAGGGGGATGGGATGGGTGGAGAGGAGAAGGGAGTGGGTGAGGGAAGAGGGGAGGGGGATCAGTGTGTTCCCACCTAATGGGCACAATGTAAGGGTATATGCCACACCTTTTGAGTGCTGAACACAACTACAACAAGGACCTTACCTGATAATACATTGCAATCTAATATGGTTGTACCCTCATATTAATTTGAAATGTAAAATAAAATAATAAAACTTGAGGAGAAATAATAATTTAAAAAACATAGACCTCATCTCTACAGAAAATAATTTTTTTTTAAAGAAATTAGCCAAGTGTGATCGTGTGCACCTGTAGTCCTAGCTACTCAGGACTAGATAACCAACATAAACCATACCCCTTTAGAGTCATCAAAAATTCTAAAAAGTGCAAAAGGGTCCTGAGAACAATAATAAATGAAGGTTAAGGCTGTTCTAGGATTGCTTGAGTTTAGAAATTTGAGGCTATTATGATCCATGATCATATCACTGCACTCCAGTCCAGGAGACAGATCTTGTTAAAAAAAATAAATAAATAAAGGAGGGGGAAGAGGTAGAGACAGAAGAAGGAGAAAGGAAGAAGGAATAAGAAGAATTTGTCTAGTTAGTGGGTCTCACAGGAGAAAATGGGATTACCTGGCCAGCTGGCCCACAGTAGTCATGGAAACACCCTTCCAGGAAGAAGTCAGCCAGGTAATTCTGTCCTGCAAGACGCGGAGTTGGAAATTCTAACAGAACAGGACTGATGACCCCTACAACAGATGCACCTGCCTCCATCAAGACTCATACTGAGATAAACTCCTCAAAGGAACAGTGCACAAGAGGCCGGGAAGCTTACCTGATTATAAAAGCCCACCACATTCTCTTTGGTACATCTGAACACACGTCACTATTCAGAAAATGCTACCTCACAGGTCCTCCAATCAGAGCAAAGTTTCCAAAATTGTCTGCATATAAAAGAGGTCATGACTCACACAGTTATTTTGGTCTGTGTAGGTTAGAATTCCAGATAATTCCCCTAACCACTTATATCATATTCTATATTTTTCCATTTTCTGATGATGCCTGAAATCAAGCTATCTTATCTATGTTAGGGAGGGAATGGACTGTACAATACTGTGGTGACCAACCCGGGCAGTGAACTAGAACCAATCCTTAGCTTTTTCAGAACCTGGCCACAGAGCAGGAAGTGAGTGGTGGGCAAGCAAGCAAAGTTTCATCTGTGTTTGCAGCCGCTCCCAATCCCATCACGCCTGACCTTCACCTTGTCACGTCAGCAGCAGCAGCAGCAGCAGCAGAATCTCACAGGAGCACAAGCCCTGCTGTCAACTGCATGTGTGTGGAGTCAAGGTTGTGTGCTCTATTCCCGTGGGACTCTTGGGCCTGATGATCTGAAGTGCAGCTGAGGACCGAAGCAACACACTCTGGCTGTCACCATCTCCCATCACCCCCAGATGGGACCATCTATTCACAGTAAGACAAGCTTGGGACTTCCTCTGACTCTGCATTATGGTGAATTGTATAATTACTTCGATATACGTTGCAATGTAATAATGACAGAAATAAAGTGCACAATAAATGCAACGCACTTGAATCACCCTAACGCTATCCCCACACTGCCGGTTCATGGAAACACTGTCTTCCATGAAGCCGCTCCCTGGTGCCAAAAAGGCTGGTGATTGCTGGTATGTTACATATTAATAGGTCTCAACAAATCTGAAGCTGAGAACTTAACAGAAGGTTAGCATCATATTTTAAAAACCCAAACTGAGGTTTCTGCCATGTGCTGACAGTTGGTGCTATTGCAGGAGCGTCATTCACGTAATTCATTCTAACTCAATGTGTCAAGCTTCCAATATTGCTTCATGAACAAATACTTTCTGCATAATTTATGTTTGGGATGGTTTGTAAAGATACAATGTGTCACTTAACACAATCTTTTGGTACGGAAACACTTTAGCATAATTAATATTTTGCATCTCAGACAAAGCTATCAACATTGCCTTGCTATGGAAGAGTACCGCCTATGAAAAATTGTTAATTCCCACCATTGTCAGTTTTCTTGTCTCCTCTTAATTGACTAGTCTTAATCTGCTCTGTGGGAAAATCAGATAATTCGGCTTAATAGAACTATATTCAAAAAGAGTCCATAAGCTTTAAGTAAAGCCTGAGTTACTCTCCAATGAGTCAGGGGTGTGAGATTTCATCGACTTATACACACATCAGACACATTATGGTCCATTTCTGGGGAGAGGTGAAAGTTGTTTACTTGTTCTTTTTACTTCCTAGCTTCGGGCTATGTTACAAATACAGGGAGGTTGGAATTAAGTGCTAAGTAGTTTCTAGATCAGTTAGATTTTACTGAATTGGGGACAATATAAATACATTACTCAGTTGTGAAAGACAAGAATTACAAAAGCACACATACACAGGCAGATAATGGTAATGAGCAAAACTTAAGAAGGATGGGGAATAAACAGTATGGTTTTATTTCTATTAAGATGAAAACTGTGTTCCTTTTCTTTGTAGCATAAAGTAGACATTATGCAACCAGAGTATAATGACAAGAATCACAGAAATGATACTCAGAGGTCCTGAATTTTATTTGAGGATTTCCTAGGCATCTTACACATGTTTCTGGGTTTACAAAGAGCAAAACTTTTCCTAATTACTACATCCCAAGACCCTGAAGAGTCAGTATCACTATTGTCTTTATTTTCACAGATGAAAAGAATTGAGGCTAAGAAGAGAAGGTGCAAGGCCAGATGTGGTGAGTCAGTCCTGTAATCCCAGCACTCTGGGAGGCCAAGGCAGGCGGATAGCTTGAGCTAGGAGGTTGAGACCAGTCTGAGCAAGAGTGAAACTCTGAAAACAAAAACAAATGAACAAAATACTAGCCAAGCTTTGTGGAGGGTGCCTGTAGTCCCAGTTACTTGGGAGGCTGAGGCAAGAGGATCACTTGAGCCCAAGAGTTTGAGGTTGCTGTGAGCTATGACACTCTAGCGGGGATGAGAAAGTGAGACTCTGTCTTAAAAAAAAAAAAAAGAAGAAAGAAGAAGAAGGTGCATATATGATCGTAAGCCTGTACAATTAATCGCGGACTGCACTTCACTGCTATCCTGTAACCTGTGCCCAGCTCTGTGACCTCAACTAAATTACATGACACTTACGGACTTTGCTGATTTATTTATATCTCAATTCATGCACTGATTTCTTCATGAATTCATTCAACATTTACAGAGTACCTACTAGGACTCACTCATTACACAAGGAATTGAAAACAATTCTCTATGAAAAGTTTACAGTATCTGTTATAGTGCCAGCCGTCTCAGTTAGCCTGATTCTATTATTATACATTGTACACCCATCTCAAAACATCATATATGTCCTATAAATACATGTAAATATTATGTACCTATGATGAGTAAAATTAAAAAAATATATAAAGTAAAATAAAACATATATGAAACTTAGACGAAGCAACTTAGACGAAGTACTAAAGAGGTTTAATATTCTAAAGTGTAGATTAGGCCACAACCACTTCTGATAAAAACTGCCACGAATATGTTGCTATGATCGCCCTTGTGATCCACAATTTTGTCACAAATGCCTAGACAAGGGCAACCGGTGACCCCTGAAACAACTCCTAACCCTTAAATCCAAGAACTTTTTGCCAGTTAGGGTCCCCTATATTGGAAAGTGACTGATGTAATCAATCAAATCCAGTCTCAGTGAATCAGACTGTGGAATGCCCAGATCCCCAGAAAGTGGGATTGTGAAGAGCGGACAGGCTAACAGAATGCCAGGAGGACATGGGAAGTTCTTTTGCATTCTGAAAGGCAGTCCAATTTCTGTGGACATCTATCTTGCACCCTCGAACGAGTTTTCTTCATTTTCTTGCTCTGTAGCCAGAACATGCCTCAAGCCCTTGGATCTTTCAGGTTACACAAGAATATATTTTAAATTGCTTTCAAAACTGTAAAGCACATACATATGAAATTTGTCACTGCCAGCATAATTACTGACAAGAGCTGCCATTTGGCCTGATTTCATTAAATAGCAGATTTAAATTTTTGGCTAGAATGTGCTGATCTCCTTATGTGGTTATATTGCAGGATTATCTTTCGACGGTTCCTTTCTAAAGTAATAATAAGCTCTTTCCTTGGTCTGCTCTAATCCAGTCAGCAGCTCAAAACTCTTGAAACAATTAGTGAGGCATATCCTTCCCGACAGGACTGTCAATTTAATTCTTAAGATTTGTCTGAAGAGAGGTTCTGATATCTCAGTTTTAATCACTTTTGCTGAGGTATGAGTTATGGACAATAAAATTAATTTTAAGTTTACTATTCAAAAGAGTTCTAACTAAATATATGGAGTCACGTTAGCACGAAACTTCTCATGATGGTGAATACTTTCATCACCCCCCAAATCTCCCTCATGTCCATTACCATTAATCCCTGCTGACCCTTAACCCTGGTCTACCACTAATCTGTTTTCTATCATTATCAGCTGCTCATGCGCTGTTATGCTGGTCTGCATTTCAGTCAATAAGGCCTGGAAAACTGCTGCTGGGTCAGGTTCATTACCGGTTACTGCCTCATCATTCACTGCAACAAAACCTTCAAAATCGACTTCTTGAATTCTGCCATGGGAGACGGACTGTCTGATGGGGCCAAGGAATTAATGCTGTTGGGTTGCGGCAAATCCAACTTTCTTAAAACAGTTCTGTATTGCTTCAGTTGAACTTTATTTTTTTTAGAAACAGTCTCATTTTATTGCCCTTGAGTGCTGTGGCATCACAGCTCACAGCAACCTCCAACTCCTGGGCTTAGGCGATTCTCTTGCCTCAGCCTCCTGAGTAGCTGGGACCACAGGCACCCACCACAACGCCCAGCTATTTTTTGGTTGCAGTTTGGCCGGGGCCAGGTTTGAACCCGCCACCCTCGGTATATGGGGCCTGTGCCCTACCCACTGAGCCACAGGCTGAACTTTATTCCAAGCACAACTAATCCAGAGGACAGTGTCTAGAGCAGTAACTGATGCAGCAGATGAAGCTGCTTCCAGCTGGGGACCCCAGGTGCGTGTTTTGGCAATGGTACACTGCAGGAGCTAGGCTCAGTAGTGTGTTTTAAATGTTTTGACATGACTTTGTCAAAAGGTTCGATTTTTGAGGTCATGTTCGAAGGCAAAAAATTTTAGTGTCACATTTGTGAGATGATTCACATGGGGGTGGCCAGAACAGACATAAATAGACCATTTCTGCTTCCTCATTTCTTGGTCAATACCCTGTACCACTCCTCACCCAGGGCACCTGCCATCCATGCATGTTTGCTTGATCTCCAAGCAAATGGTGGGAGCATGACAGGAGATTTCTGGGCTCTAGGCTCTTGAATCCATATGTCTTTGCCAATTCACCAATCGCCAAGGGTTAAGTTTTTCTCCAGTTGACCAGCACAAAGCAGAATGTGAAACATTTTTTTGAAAGTTACCCATTGCCACATTTGTCACCCTTCATGACAAGGCTCTGGCCAGGCATCGCCTTGAGGAAGGGTCTGTCTCCTCGGCATAGGCTCTGTATTAAAGGGTTGTGGCCTTAGGAAGGTTGAGAACCACAGCTCTAAAGGAACTCAATCAACACAGTCAATTTACTAATGAGGAAACCAAGGCCAAGTCTGTTTGCTACAAATTAAACTAGCCATGAATGGAAAAGTGGACCTGCAGCCTAGCTCTACTCACCTTCAGTCTTCAAGTGCTATGACTTACATAAAATACCGTTGTATGAAAAATCATCTAAATTATCTAATTAAAATTGTTTTCAGGTATAAGCCTTTTTGAGGGGAGTTTCTATTTATAAATGAAGAAAAACAAAATCACCAAAAAGATTTAGGCCAAACTGTGTGTGTGCGTTGTCAGAGAATCTGCATGTTTTACTCAATCATCAGCTGCCTTAGTCCATGTCGACCGTCATCCACAGTGAGAGACAACAGAACTGGAAAAACAAAACTTCAAAAAAGGATCCTTTCCACAATTGTGCAAGGGATGATTGTCCTCCCTGCTCTTCCTCCACATAAAAGCTGAACATGAAAAACATAATAATCAACATAAAATGGTTTAGGATCAACCAACTAAAACTTTAGAAACTGCATTAATTGTACCTAATTGTTTGAAATCCACACACCCACACACTCTGTATAATTGTTTCTCTAGATGTATTGTTCCGTTCTTCCTCACTAGAATTTCAGTGATGCTATAAAATTCTAAAAAGCAACAGCACAAAAGGCTAAAGTCAAAATCTGACAAAAGCTCCCAATGTCTGAGATGCTAACAGGTTCCAACTCTGCGGCTCATTGACACTGAGTTTAGATCGATATATCGAGGGAACATAAACTTTTAGTCTCTTTATATTGTCATCTTTAAGAAATGATACAATAATTTCTTCTTAGTATTGATACAACAACAGTCGGCTGCAAGCTGAAGCCAAATCTCCGGTTCACTGTCTTTGGAAGGAACAGAAAAATAAGGAAAGAAGAATCAAAGAGGACAAAAGGCTGAGGAAAAGAGAGAACTGACGGGGAAAGTGGGAGGAGAGACAGGAAGGGAGCAATAGGAACGGGATATGAGGTCTGTGTTAGCCAAAGACTCAAATGACCAGACAGATCTTCAGCAGGAAACAGTTGCCTAGCATGCAATAAAGAAAGGTCTGAACAGTGTAAGAGTTGGACATTTAAATACCAAAGCATAGAAATGGTGATGTAGAGCCAAAGTCCAGACCCATGGGGCAGAAAAACCAAAAGCAAGAGATGAAAGTGCAATTTGACTTCACTTATTTATTAAGAAATCTTTCTCTTCACACAAATAACAAGCAGGTTAGGAAAGTAATACAATAAATGTCTTTCCTTTAAGCTATCCACTTTGTGGTACTTCAACAATCCCATCCCTGGGAAATAGCTACAGGAACTCTCTCTGGACCTGTGGCTCATTCCTTAAAGCACCCGCCTATACAATTATGGGAAAGGCTCACTCTGCCTTCATAATGAAGATGTTATTCTGAAATCCACTTTACACACCGGGGATAATGAGACACAGAGAAGTGATGCGAATGCCTCACATTGCAAAAGTGGCAGAGCCAAGATTCCAATTTAGGCAGTTTACCTTAAAGTGTATGATGTTAACCTCTCTACAGCCTGCTCCCTGCAGACGAGAACAATTCCTGGAAGACAAAACTTCACCGGGTTTTGCTAATAACATCTTTCTTTTGGAGTAGTGATTTTCAACCAGCGTGCATGAGTGGATCGTTGTAGGTGAGCCGTGAACATTTTAAAGATCAGTAATTAAATTATTTTTGAAAGAAGTTGAAAGCACAGTAACTATATCCCTCCCCCTTTTTTTACTCTATTTTGATCAACATGATTTAAGTGTGTCGCAGAAGTTTGACTATAGGTACAAGTGTGCCATGAGATAAAATATCTTGAAGAATACTGGTCTAGAGTGTGTTCACTGTTCCTCACGCTGAAAATCCTTTCCCTAAATGTTTCCAAGCTGATTCCTGCTTCACTTTATCTGGAATGGGTTGTGCCTCTTATATCTGCGCCATAAGAGAGGCACTTACAACATCGCAGTTTAATCAGCATTTACTGGTATGTTTCTTCCAATAGAATCTGAGCTCCCAGAAGACGTGAAATTGGGTCACACTTAATCTTTTCTATATCTGTGTCTCCTACAACCAGGACCCAATACATTGTGTCAAGTGAGTAAATGAGTGTTAGGAGAGGCCTAAGGCATTCTGTAGAAGTTAACTTTATTAAACACACACACAAACTTGCATTTTTAAAACAGCATATGTTTAACATATATAAATAGAGATGTAAATGTAAATTTAACATTAAAGGATGGATACAACTTAGTAAGATGGATTCTAGGATTTTAATGTTGGTAATAATTAAACTTATAAATAATTAAAATTTATCAACAAAAGGGGAAGCCCTTTAATTTAAAATTTCCTTCAAAGCGAGTGGAAGGGATTATTTTATGAAACCTTTCATATGTTAGTGAATTCAGCATATCCAAAATTGGGAGTCAAGGGACAGGTAACTGTCAGTGGTAATTCAGAGGAACAGACCTACTAGAAGTCAAAAAACAGTTAAACACGGTGAACAGAGACGCTTTCCTGTGTATAACAGCGGTTGTGTGAGTCGGTATATTTCTTCCAACACAAAAATTTTGGTTTCAAGCTGCCAAACCAATTTTGATAACAAATCTGACAACGTTGCCATGCCACAGGGAAGTGAGGGTTCAAAGATAGGTGTGTGAGTTCAAGGAAATGAATTACAACAAAAGATTCTTCTTCACATACAAATATATGGCATTTAGCATTTAACTCGTAATGCTTCTAAGGAACTGAGAAAACAGGATGTGTACGTGGAAATACACTCCCACACATGTTCAGATTGGGGGTCCCTTGGAAAGCAACTGTTCTGTATTAGGTTTATGAAATAAGACGTTTCTGTCTTTGTAAATATATCTGTAACAAAATGGTGTTTCATAAAAAAAGAGATAGGAATTAAGAGGTCTTTTCAAACTCTAGAGACAGATGCTACTGAACACCAGTGTACTTGCCTTTGATTTCAGTATCATGATGCTTGAGGCTGTGAGTGGCTTTAAATATCCTCTTGTCTGTGCTTTGCTTTCTGGTACCTGGGATTTGCAGGAGCCATGTGGAAAACGGGGAGGAGAGAGCAGACACAACACTCAGGACCGTATGTCTAGAAAATAGGGTCTTTCTCACTGCAGAAGTCAGAGTGTGGCAGGGTCCATGCCACGGAACAGAGTCAAAATCAGAAACCAGCAAAGAACATTTACAAATGGAACAAAATCAATATTGGAAGTGAAAAAGAGAAAAAAACATAAAATCCTGACTTTTTTAAAAGTATAAAGACACATTCTTCTCAGTAAAGTATCACAAGAATGGAGAACAAAGAATTGCAAAGTACTCAATTCTAATACGAAGTCAGTAGAAGATCTAATAGATACTCATGTAAGAGAAAACTCAAATCAGATTAATGTGGGGCTGGGGAGTGAGGGGGCAGGGAGAAGGGAGGAGAAAGGAGGATGGCGGGCTCCTGTGTGTGACAAACCTCTTGGGGGTGGGACACAACTATAAGACGGACTTTACCTAACAAATACAAATTGTGTAACCTAATTCTTTGTACCCTCAATGAACCTGAAGCAATAAATTTTAAAGCATTTAAAAATCTAAAGACTCATATAATTAAGCAGTATTTTGCCCTTTCTCTTTGGGCTTTTTCTACTTTATTATTTATTTGTTTGTTTGTTTAATTCTTTTTCATTCTTTTTTTTATTTGTGAGACAGAGCCTCAAGCTGTCACCCTGGGTAGAGTGCTATTGCATCACAGCTCACAGCAACCTCCAACTCGTGGGCTCAAGCGAGTCTCCTGCTTCCACCTCCCAAATAGCTGGGACTACAGGCACCACAATGCCTGGCTATTTCTTGGTTGCAGCCATCATTGTTGTTTGGCTGGCCTGGCTAGATTCAAACCCGTGAGCTCAGGTATATGTAGCTGGAGCCTTAGCTGCTTGAGTCATAGGCACTGAGCCCAATTCTTTTTCTTTGTTGCAGTTTTGGCCAGGGCAGGGTTTGAACCTACCACCTCCAGCATATGGGGCCCCTGCCTCACTCCTTTGAGCCACAGGCACTGCCTGTGTTGTTTGGTGGGCCTGGGCTGGATTCGAACCTGTCAGCTCTGGTGTATGTGGCTGGCACCTTAGCCACTTGAGCTACAGGCTCTGAGCTCTACTTTATTTTTTAAAACAATGAATGAGGCCAAAAAGAATGTCCAGCAAGCATAAGTATAGTGATCACAAGCTCTAAAATCAGACCATCGTAGGTTGGAAACCCAGCTCTGCCCTTAACATACCATCTAATATCAGGTAAAAATTCTTCTCAAAACCATTTCTCTGTCATCTGCAAAATGGGAATAAAAACTTCCCTCAGCCCCAAGTCTGGTGTGAAAACTAAATGGACTCAGGCTTCCAAACTATCTGGCATAATGTGTGGTAGACATAAAGAACTTCCAGTAAATACCAGTGACTCCAAAAGTGGGGGAGAATTAAGAGAAATTTAACCCCCTCATCCACTTGAGAGAACAGAGTGAGGGAAACAGTTATAAAGAAATGGAGTCTTGGAGCTAAAAATGCTGCCTACAGAATAGTCATGATTTGATCTGGAGAAGTCGCTAACATGTTCCACTGACTTTTCACCAAGGCGTGTCAAACTCATTCTTTGGCATTCTTCCTTGTAATTAAAGCAGGCAAATGTACAATCACCAAACAAATTTAAAACTCCTCACAAGAAGTTGATGTTTCTGACTGAATCCACACATATCTTCATCTATAAGGAAAACAGTGAAACGACACTCACTACCCAGGCAGCAGATGAAAAATAATTTGTTTTACACCTTCCTTTACATTGGGTAAAATGCCCTTAGCAGTGAAAATCCCAGTGGAATTTTCAAGGTCAGGTGACACGCATGTGTAAGGAGATTATGAATGCAGCCTGCACAAGCTGCTACAGGAACATGACCACGGGGGACATGAAGGGGTGGTGGCATCTTGGCAGCTGCTGAAGCCAAGATGACAGGGCACAGCAGAGCTGACCTACAGCACCCCCGTGGGGACTGAAGAAAGGCATTCCCTCTCCTGGATAGCAGCAGAAGGAAAAAAATGATTTGACCCTTCATCTTAATAAATATATACATATTCAATTGTTGATGTGAATGCAAGTGTGAGGGGGTGTGTATAGTGGAGTGATCTCTCTGAGTGTGAAGGAGGATGTGTGTGTACAAGTGTAAATTTGTGTACTGGTGCCAGCGCGTGTCCGTGTGTGCACGGGCATTGTGAAAGCATGCATCCATGTGAACAGGAGAGCGTGCATCAGTGTGCGTCCATGTGCATCAGTGCCAGTGTGTACACAGACCTCTCCCAGATCCAGCTGACACGTGAACGGTGCCTCTGAGATGTCGTGCTCTTCCACAGCCACAAAACTGCAACCCACAATTGCAGCTCAAAGGGATGCCCTGACTAGAGTTAGAAAGCAGAAGGAAGAAATGGTGTCATCATCCTTCAAGTAACTGAAGATGGCCTTTATTAGCAGTGATGCTTTGTTCACAGGAAGGAGAGGAAATAACATTCAGAAGACATTTCGGAAGGAGAGTGCACAGAGACGTCTAGTGACTCAGTCACTGAGTGCAGTTGAGAAGGGGTAAGCAGAGGAAAATAAATACCATTTATGAAGCTCATGTTTTCTCCAAAGATTTAAATGTACCTGTGGGAGTTGGGGTTTCCTCTGTTTTGCAGGAAACTGTATACCTGGAGATGGTGGTTGCCAAGGTCACAAAGTTAATAATTAAGGATGAAATTGGTACTTGGATCCAAATTATTTCAACTCCAAAATTGTTACAGTTACTACCCCATAGCCATTCACCAAAGCGGAAAATTTGGAAAACAGAGGATGGTTTGAGGGGAAAGAGAAGGAGTGAATGAATTCCTTGTCTCCCTTTTTAAGTTTGAGATGCCCATAGTAGATATAAGGAGATTCCAATCTTGGAGTCACTGTCACACTTACAAGGCCAAAGTTTAAATTCCTGATGCAGCAAACATGTCGATGGTTTCAGCCATGTCCTCTACCATTTAGGTGAATTTATATCACGGGTCATATCGCGAGTGCACAGAAGAGCATTTATTCTGAAACCTGAGATGTTTCTCCATAGGACGCTTCCCTGCATGTTCAGCCCTATTTAACAAGAGGCATTGATTGCATCAGGAAGGAATTAGTCGGCCAGAAATGTAAGGAGAAAAAGAATCAACTGAAATATTCAATTTCCAAAACAGAATTTTTGAGTCTCTTCCAGCCAGTCTTTGTGGAAAGAGAAAGGGGTTTTCTACATTTTGAAAACTCTCTTTCACACATCAAGAATGAAATCTGGCTAACTCAGACCATCTAGTTTTAGTGCCAGATATGACGTAAGGCAGAGGTTCTCCAACTTTGGCAGACATTGAAATCACCTGGGGGGCTTGCGAGAGCACGGCTTGTCGGGCCCCTCCTTCAGACATTCTGATTCAGTCTGCCTGGGGTGGGGCCCAACTATGTTCATTTCTAACAAGTCCTCATAGGATGTCGTGTTGCTGGCACAGAGAACACTCCAAGAACCATTCATGTCAGGAAAGTTTGCTCCAGATATTAAGCAGAAGCCTTTCGTGGAAGGAAGAAGGGAGATTCGCAAGGGACGTAACTGGTTGAAAAGGACGCACAACGTCTTTCTAAGAAGATGCCGAAGACCTTTGGCCAAGAGGGTGAGAACAGTAAATGCAGGAGTGACAGAGAGAGGCTGAGAGGGGCTAGTGCCCTGCTACCTTTCCACATCCAGCGTGACATGGACCTAGTGACACGAAAGGAGGATGAAGATGGCTCTAGACAGATACACCTGACACAGCTCCCTAATCCCACCTGCCCTGGGTTTCTGTGCAGGAGACCAACAGCTCCTGCGTGCCCTGGAGAAGATGAAACGTGCCAAGAGGGAGGGCAAACAAACAGCAAATGGACAATCCAAGGATTCAGATCAGGACTTGGCAACATTCTTTCTATAAAAGGACAGCATAAATATCTTAGGTTTTGAAAGCCATACAGTTTTTGTCATAACTACTCGACTCTGACATTACAAAACTATAGCTGACAGTCTTAGATCATGAGCAAAGGAAGAGCTGTGCCTGGATTTTGTTGGCAGGCCATAGGTTACTGACCCAGGCTACAGCATTGCAATCCTGTAGTGGCCAGACCTTGGTGAAGAAGCGCTCGAGAGAGCAGGTAAGCAGACCCCAGAGGAGATCAAGGAGGGCAACACGAGCACGGACCAGAAGGATCTCCCTCTATCTTCAGAAGGACGTGGGATCTCAGCTCTGCTCACTGGGCCTTCTTTGGAAGAAAGAGAAAGGAATGTGGACTCACTTAGAGAAGAAATATGCCTGACATGAAATATGAACTTTAAATTGACTGAGGATTGAAGGATTTGGATCAAGATTGTAGTCAAGTAATAGCTTCTTTGCAACTGGGGGCAGTGGGATTGGGGAGAGAAGACTCCAGATTCCTCTGGCTTATGGGTTCTGTCCAGAAACGTCCCTTTGAGAATGCAGGGAGACAGCGAGAGAGTGAGACTGTGTCTCAAAAACAAAAAAAGACTCAAAGCTTCAGATGCTAGCGTGGATGTAGAGAGAAGAAAACACTTTTATACTGCTGGTGGGACTGCAAACTAATACAACTTTTTTGGAAGGAAGTGTGGAGAACCCTCAAAGAACTCAAGCTAGACCTCCCATTTGATCCTGCAATCCCATTACTGGGCATCTCCCCAGAAGGAAATAAATTCCTTTTACTGTAAGGACACTTGTACTAGACTGTTTATCACAGCTCAATTTATAATCACCAAAATGTGTAAACAGCCTAAATGCCCACCAACCCAGGACTGGATTAACAAGCTGTGGTATATGTATACCATGGAATACTACTGAGCCATTAAAAAAGATGGAGACTTTACATCGTTTGTATTAACCTGGATGGAAGTGGAATACATTATTCTTAGCAAAGCATCACAAGAATGGAGAAGCATGAATCCTATGTACTCAATTCTCATATGAAGACAGTCGATGACTGTACATGGTGGGGGATGGGGTAAGAGGAGAGCAAAGGGAGGGATTGGGGGAAGGGAAGAGCAGAGAGAGGGAAGGAGGGAGGAGGTGGGGGGTCATGGTGTGTGACATACCATTTGGGGGCAGGACACATTATGAGAGGGACTTTATCTAACAAATGCAATCAACATAACCTGGTTCTTTGTACCCTCAATGAATCCCCAATAGTAAAAAAAGGAATAAATTGACTAAGGATTTAGTCAGGTGCCACTAAAGTCTTCTGAAAAAGAAAACGATAAAGCAGAAGTGGCTGAAATAGCTTTAGTTAGCAAAGCTGTTTTCTATTTCCATCATTGAGGACAGGGTCCATTTATTAGTAAATAAAATAGAACAGTGTTTTTCTATATCTGAGTGTGATATGTAAATAACGACCTCATATGGGAGAGAAAAAAAATATATCTTTTCTGTCATGCTATGAGTGCACAAGGGCCCAGCTAAAATTAGAGTCAGGATATAAAACACGTCCTTAGAACAAGTGATGTCCAAAGCAGAGGTTCCTGAATTCCTCCTATTTCCTGCTCTGAGAGCACCTGTCCAAAAGTATCATGGCCATTCTCTACTTTGCTAAACTCACACCACTAGAGTAAAAGTCTCAATTATAGGAATTACTTTAAAAGATTTTTTTTCCATTTCCCAGCAAAAATCCAACACACAAAGTAGATATTCCAATTTTATGTTGAATTTATTTGATTTTTACTTAAGTAAAATTAAAGTCGTTGCTAGGAAACCTCATTAACTCGTTCTAATGGCATCTACGTTAAGTGCTAAAATACAGAAAGACCCTTACAGTTGATCATCTACATCATAATTATTGTAAAATACCTTTAACAAAAAGGGGCAGAAAGTCGTATTCAGAAATTTCTCTTTCCAGGGGGCTATTAAAAATCAGTGTGTTAAATGACCAATCTTAGAAATCATTTTGCATCTCCCCATTTTATTCTGTATGTTTTTCTATCTCATGTCATTGTTTCAAAAACTAGACAATTTGCCAATACAGAGCTGGATTGCATAATTAATTTTAGCTTAGCCAAAGGATCCCACTAAAAGTTTTTCTTCTTCAAGAGTCAATTTTTCTAGAACTAGAGTATAAATGTTTTAACACAATAACTAAGTAAATGACACAAAGACTATGTCAACCAGTTTGATGAAAATATTTCAAATTGTATATGAAAACACTACACTGTGCCCCATGTTTGCATTAATGTACACAGCTACCATTTAATAATAATAAAAAAAAAGATCTGTGTTTACAGAACACAAGCAGAGGTACACCCTCTATCTAGCAAGACTTATTGTATACAGCCGTCAAGTTTTCAGAAACGGAAAAAGAAAGTAAGAAAAAGAAGATCAGCTTCATCTTTCTTCACAAACCAATCAATCTTCAAAGGGAAAAGAAAAAAAAGGAAGGAGACCACTCATCCAAGACAGGCCCCCTGAAATAGTCTGCAGGCCTTGTTACCCCTCGAGTTGACTCTGTCTCAGCAGCTTTGTCTGCCAGAGTCCACCTGCCTTCTGGAGAGGTGAGAAGGTGTAGCAGTAACCAAGAGGCAAAGTCCACCCTTTGCTCATCCCACACACAGATGGCCAAGACAGGGGCTGTGGGCAGCTGACTTTGAGTGAACAGTTATTTGTAGCAAAAGAAAGAAACCCAAGAGAAATAAATGCTAAAACATTTCACTTTAGAACTTAATCCACAGCATAGACAAAACTAAAATGAACAAATAGAAGCTGATTTTGAGTTATATGTTCATGCTGTTTTCTCAGAGACCCCAAAATGCATCAGATGCCTCTTTCATTGGTTTAAAATAACTGAGTATAGATATCTGAATTAATTTTCTTAAGCTGCTAATTTCCATACACTGGACTCGAATATAACACTAAATAGTTGTCTTTTTGTCTTTCTGTTTGTTTGTTTGTTTGTTGCAGGTTTTGGCCAGGGCTGGGTTTGAACCCACCACCTCCAGCATATGGGGCCTGCGCCCTACTCCTTTGAGCCACAGGTGCCGCCCCACTAAACAGTTTTACAAGAAGCTTTAGGGAGACAAAGAGATCCCCCCAACATGCCTTACTTAAGAACTACATATCAACTGCTACTGTTTCTGTCAGTTTAAGATATTCTTAAGTACAGAGAAATATCTTAATTATTGCCACCAAAAGAATGAAGCCCCATCTAATTCTTGCCTTAGAATAGACTTTACAAACAACAAACGTTTGCTGAAAGAGCTATGGTAGACATGATACACTTTTTAATGTTATTTTGTACTGTATTTTCTTACTTTTAAAATTTGAATGACTTAGCTTTGGGGCTTTACATGAATTTAAAACATAACACAGCACTGCATGATCTATACACAGGTCGTAAAACCCTGAGGCACTACCCAGATTTCCCTGCTTGCTTATAGGTCAGCTGAGTTCTTCTTCCTGTATCTTATCACTTCCTCAAATAGCCTCCAAGCTGTGACTTATTTTGTAGAGGTTCACACATGCAGTGAATGATGACTGGGAAAATCTGGGCCAGGGCAAATATCTATCTGTTTGCTTTTCCAGCACAGCCCCCCAACATCACACATGGTTAGGGTGAGACTGTCAAGTACAGTGCCTCAGCCTCCTCTGGGCCACTGCAATGGTCACATGACCTAGGGCATACCAAAATTATTATTCTATTCTCCTCCAGGATGACTGGTTAAAGAGCAGAAATGTGGTCACCCAAGGCTGATCACATTCCTTCCCAAAATAACTGATGGGTTTGGAGACAGAGGGACACCCTGACTCTAGCATAATGGAAAATCAGGTAAGCTAAGAGCTGCAAATGGCTACCGCGGACACAGTGTACAATGGGTTGAGAAACTGTTTCAGAATGGAACAAAACAGAGGAAAGTAGGAAAAAGAGCAGGGGAAGGAGAGGAAGAAAAAGCATTGGAAGAGGGGGGAGAACAGAGAAGTCAGAGGGGGAGGGAGGATGGAAGAAACAGAGAATGAGAGTAGCCACAGGAGCTGACCCGGGCCCAGCGCTTCAGCCTCCGGCTCCAGACATCCCCGGAGCCAGCCAATCCCTGAACTGCCAGGTGAAACGAACAAATAAATTGTGGAATAAACTCACTGACAATATTTTTTGACCCTGGTGACTCTAAGTGTCGTGATTCCTAAAGGACAGTCTCTGACTTCATGGTTAAGACACAGCTATATACAACTAATGACAGTTACTTTGCCTATTATTCTAAAGGTTAAAAGTGCTAGTCCCTAGGAAAGTGCAAGGAGCTGCTCAGAACTGGAGAAAATGGGCAGCTCCCCACAGGATGTGGGGGAAAGATGAGAGAAAGGGCCTTCCAAGTAGCAGGGGGAATGTGAGCAAAAAAACAGTGCGGCCGGCACTGTGTTCCCACTGATCCAACCCCTCACGTCCCCTGCTCTCTGGACACCTTCTAGGCAGGGGCAGCCACAACAGAGTGTTGGCCAATGATGGCTGGAGACACTTTAGGTGAACAGGACTGTTACCCGAAGGGGGAAAATAACAAAGGCACTCCATGCCCCTGTCAGTGCAGTGTTTTCCTACTGGCCCATTCTGCATCTCTTTTCCTTCTGGCCTTGAACTTAGCTGAGCAGTTAGAGGCGCAGCACCAAATGTGAACCTGAGCTGAACTGTCAGGACAGAAGTCAACATTCTAAAGAAGGTGCAGTGGAGAGGCAGAAACAGCGGTCCCCGAAGGCATCTGGGAGGAGTTACATGACTTCTGACCACCTGCCCATCTCTCTAGCTTTCTTTTAATATAAAGACCAACTGCATGTTTATATCTTAGGCTATGGGAATAATCCCTCACTGACACAAGGATATTAGAAATGACAGAGCATGTGTGATGAAAAATAAGAACCGATATCCAGCAGCTAAACACACATATGATATACAAATGCCAGTTCTGACTAGGTGGTACCTGTGCCGAGCTTTTTAAACATTTTAAGGATGACCCCCATCAATAAAGGGGTGTGGAGCAGTGAGAGCTGTAGCTAGAAAAAGACAGGAGGGGGACCTGTCACTAGATGGTGGGGGACCAAAAATGTGGCTCCAAAGATCATGATTTTATTCAGGGAAGTATAAAATTTCTACCTACGTATTTCCACGAAACATGCTATTTTGATGAGTTTATTTAGTCACTTGGTGATAGTGAGACAAGCCTGCAGAAACCCTTTCCACAGCAGGAGGAATTTCTCAGCACACAACAGTTACCCATGTTTGATTGTCTGACCTTCTCATGCTTTTAATTTACCTCTGAATGTTTATTTTAAAAATTAACTTAAGAATACATTGTGTTGGGCAGTACCTGTGGCTCAAAGGAGTAGGGCACAGGCCCCATGTGCTGGAGGTGCTGAGTTCAAACCCAGCCCCGGCAAAAAACTGCGGAAAAAAAAAAAAGAATATATTGGGTTTAAAATTCATACTATAATTAGTAGTAGAGCCCCGAAAAGTCCTGGCTTTTTATAGAAGCTATTTGTTTGCACTGGCTAATTTATATATATATGAGTAAGAGAAAATGAGGCTCAAATCTGTCTAAAAATAACCTTCAGAGCTGGAAAACATCTCGCATGAAAAACTTTCATGTATAATTACCCAAAATGACAGTGAAAGTTTTTTTTTTTTTTTGCAGTTTTTGGCCAGGACTGGCTTTGAACTTGCCACCTCTGGCATATGGGGCCAGCGCCCTACTCCTTTGAGCCACAGGCGCCGCCCACAGTGAAAGCCTTAAGCATAAAAGTTTTGCAGTTAAAGGAATGTGAGGTCTAGAAGACCAAAGTAGAATACAGTTACTGCTGGACTGTTACGTTCTACGACTTACTTAATTGTTTTTTAGATTTTATTATTCTTAATTGTCTGTTAAAACGGGCAGCTCAGCTTTCTTTCCAAATTTGTAATACAGAGCTAGGGGGCGAACTTTCCACCTATTCTGAATGGATATCTTTTTTCACTTATTTAAGTCATTATTGAAAAATCAGCTTGCACTTGCATATACACAGGTGGACAGGATGCAGGAAGCCGGCTTTGTGAATGCACTATTCCATGTCTAAATACTCCACAGGGCACATTCTCCATCTGAGTATTTCTCTGAGTGTAAAGTCTGCTTTTCAGAGTCAATCATTTGCACACAAGCTGGCAGGCATAATACCGTGATGGAAAAGAGCAAAGACCAACGTTCCCTTCCTTGTTCCTTTCAAGTCAAAAAATCAATTGTAGATGGCCTTTCTGATCTGATTTTTTTTGACAGATATACAAGAAAATAACTTGCGCTATTGCTAATTTAAAATAGAAACTTGGAAACATTACTTCAAAAGCATTTTTGCAATTTTCAAGCATGAACAGTTTTTCCCCCAATGCCCACCATTCACAGCCATCCTTTTGAAGCTACTCCAGACACACTTTCACTCATTGCAAACTGTGTGATGATCTGGTCTTTTATAAGTTGGAGTAGGGAAATCCATGCTGCCTAGATGTTAAAAATCAACTTCTACATTTCAACATTCTCCTTCTCAATCCTTGTCTGAGTGAACTGATTTCTTTATTCATAAATTTGATTCCCAAAGTTTTTAAATTTGCACAGGAAGTTTATGTGTCTGTTCCTAGCCTTCCCTTTCTGGGGTCTGAGGAAGTCTTCCTGGAATTCATTTTATTGACTGCACTTGAATATTAGTACGATTATTGTTATCATAAACTTCCCCCAGATTTCCAGAGGATTCTCATTAGAAATATATCGCTGTGTTGTAAGAATTTACCCAGACTGAAAGCCCAGTGGAAAACAGGTGCTCCCGCTTTTTTTGTGTTGCCATGAGAGAGAAGTGAAACCCAAGGAAAGAAACAAAATTAACCGAACATAGATGTAAATTCTCTGCTGCTTATTCTTCTCGTCTGCAGAAACAATTACGGTAAGGCAAAAATGTC
This sequence comes from Galago senegalensis, assembly GCA_963575145.1. Taxonomy (NCBI): domain Eukaryota; kingdom Metazoa; phylum Chordata; class Mammalia; order Primates; family Galagidae; genus Galago; species Galago senegalensis. The sequence continues at coordinate 51,984 of CAUYTI010101209.1, forward strand.
AGTCCAGTTTAAATGATCTCTGCATATTAATGGAATACATCTTTGTCTTATTTTGTTTTCAAAATGGCATTCTAGCACAGTATATTTTTATTTTTAGTTGTCTATGTTAAAGATCACACATGTTTCCAATTAAGACAATGACACAATTCACAAATATTTGTCTTCTTTCATGTTTTAACGTCCAGTTGTTTAGTCTATTTACTTTCTCCTAAGATTCAGTATAAATTACCCATGTTTAAAACCTACGTATTTTTAATGAGGCCTAAGAAGCACAATCTAGTTTTCATATTTATTTTTACTTGCTTGCTATTATGAACATGGTTCAATAAGCCCTAAATGCTGTTATTGTTGAAGTATTTGAAAATGTACTTAACCTACAGCCCCAGTCCCAAAGCAATTTATAAACATTAACCCCTTTTAAATATTTCCATTCCTCCTAGAAACATTTTAATATTAAGAGAAGCAAAACTTTCAAGGTTACTATTCAGGAAAAGCACAGCTTCTTGCATGTTTATTTTAATAGAGTTATAAATTATTAGAAAGCCTATCTTTAAGAGAATATAGACATTGCGGGGGACTAACGGGAAAGTACAAAGTTTACAAAACAGGATACAATTTTTTTAAAAGCCTATTATATAAAATTGATGCATATATAATGAAATATAAATCTTTACCATGCAATGAAATAATATATAATTTTATATCAACTCATATGAGATTAATATCAAATCAATTTAACTGAATGTCTATAAACCACATCAAAAGTGTGAAAATTTGTAAATCTGTTTAGAAAATGAAACCATGAAAAACAAGCTGATCTTCCCCCTCCACAATTCACAGCATCCAGTAAGAGGACACAGCCAGACCCCCATTATCAGGTCCCCACGTTAGATTCTCCTGAGATGCCACTGTGCTAGCTCCTCCCCCCTTTACCTACCCTCTGCTCCCCAATGACGCTAATCCAGTTTTAAATTAGCTTTAAGTTAGGGATATAGGACTACAATAAAATGGTTTAAGTTTCCTAATGGAATCAACACATAGGCTACTCTGCACACCCTCACCTACCTCAGAGGTGTCCCCAGTGCCAGATAGGAGGGAAGGGGGAAAGCCTATGCTAATCAGGCTGTCCCCTGGAAACCTGGAGAAAGTGTCACACAACTAGGGCACAATTTTGAAAATCACTCACCTAAGGAGGCTTAATATAAATAAAAAATCTACTCAGAATTTAAAAAATTTTCTGTAAAGTTCAGAATGCCCCTGTAGATCAATGAAATACCAATGCAGTGCAGGGTGACTTTAAGGAACAAATGAATTCACTCAGGTCATGTGGTTAGAACATTAACTAGCCCTCACTAATAGTGTGTATTAAAAAATCTCATCTCTGTTCAATATCTTCACTTCTAAGAGCATAGACTGTACCATGGACAGATTTTCATAAATTTCACTAATAACTCTAATTCAGCTGCCTTACTAATGCTTGGCTTTAATTTAATCACGTGTACTTTCCTTTAATTTACACAATTTTATAACAACTGTGTTTAATTCTTCCACAACTTCTTGGCACTATGTTCTCTGTAAAGTACAAAATAAAGTCAAAATCATTGTCCTTAAGAATTCACGGTATAAAGAACAGTGATTGACTCTGCGAATTACAATTTACAAGGTATTTTTCACACGGAGAACTTGATCCTAAGTAGAAAAGGCCAATTTTGCAAATTACAGATAAAATCATCCTAGTTTATAAAAGAAGACCCTGAGTTCCTAAGAGTTTAAACAACCTACAAGGTTACAGAACTTCCAGAATTTTAGGATTTGCTTTCATGTGATGTGCATCAATAGGAAACATTATGCTGTTCGTGTTTTCCTTGTTTCTTTCTTCTATTCTTTCTTTCCTACCCTCTTATCCTCTCCCCCCTTTCCTTTTTAAAAATAACTCGCCCAAAAGAAGTTTTGTAGCCATAAGTGGGCTTCCTGAGGCTCTTCTCATACATATTTAAAGGTCTTCTGTATTTATCTGGAATGAACGGAGGTGGTGAAACCATTTAGAGGTCAGACACTTCTAAAACTCCCACTAAGAGATGGGCGATCCTCTGTTCAGCTTTGGACGGTGGAGAAATGAAATTAAAGAGGGACATGTAATAGGTGTTGTGTTAACAGTTGTTGAACTTTCTATTCCATGGGAAGGCTTCATGCAGAGAAAAGAGAGGAGGTTGTAAAGCCGTCCTACTTTGGCGCAGCTTGACTGAAGTGTAGAGGAGGCAGCAGGGTCCGGCTACGTGGTCAGAGATGGGGGGAGTGAAGAAGCTTTCATCTTTCATCTCTGTAACTTGTGACTACACCTTTCTTTTCCACTGTGCTGCTCACTGAATGTTCTTTCTTCTCAACCATCAACTAATCTTCGCATCTGTAAAAGGCATTCCCATTCTTGGAAAGCTATCTTAGTTTCTTTCTCTCATTCTATCAAGCCATCCACTCCATCCATGATGAATCTGCTTCCTAGTGGAAAACGTCATAGGTCTATTAAACCTAAGGATAACGAACGTCTCCCAAATTTCAGAGCTGGTTTTTTCCTTACCGCTTCCATACATGTGTTCCCTGTTTATTTACAAAAATATAAATCCAACTGCCTTGTATGTCAGCCACCGGCTTCAGAATATTTTTGAAAATATAGTTAAGTAGACTAATTCAGGTTTCCTGAGTCCTTCTCCTCTAGTCTTATTCATCTGCTTAGCTTAAGACCTGAGCTTAAAAACATAAAAACACTTGAACTTGGCGTGACTTGATCCTAACTAACTTCCTTAAACTAAAATAATAGTATTTTAACTGTTGCTGACTCCGAGTCTCTCTTCCCTTCCTATATTCTTTTGATTGCCACAAATGTAATCTTTTTGGCATATGAATCTGAATATTTTTTGTCTATCACTGGTATGTAAGTGCTTTACAGATCTCCATATCCAATAAGGTAACATCCAAATACCTTAGTATGCCATGCAAGGCTTTCTGTACTACTGGCTCCTGGATTTAATCAGAAACCCCAGCTTACTCATCAAAACTCAGCGTTCTCTGTGTGGCCACGTGGTTCTGTTCGTCCACACATCCGTGCCTCTGTACTACCTAAAGTTCCCCTTATCACTCCACTCCCTGTTGAGCCCATTCTCCTATAACCCACTCAAATGTCACCTGTTCAGTGTGGCCTTCCATGTCCCCATAGTGTACTACACTCTGCCTGCACAAGAACCATACTAAGTTATACTGACTTTTATAACAGTGGTTTTGATGGGTACCAAGTACACAGAGACAAAATCCTGTCTTATCTTTAGTTCTCTTCCTGTGGGCTTAGCAAATCATGCTTCCCAAAGATCTGATATTTTTCCTGGTTTCCATTGAAATACCATTATATCCATCAATTCCTGCCTGTTTGGTTTGAGACCTCAAAATGCCCAATTTTATAGAAATGTTGTGCTTTGGTTGTTTTTTGTTTCTTCTGTACAACTGGGAAAGTGATTCCTCTGGAATTAGAAATTATTGAGGCCAGTTAACCTTGACATTCAGAAGTTCCTCAATTTGTAAAATGGGAACAATGCTATCTAAGTCATAGGCCTGTTCCTGGGATTAAGTGAGATAAAATATGTACAACACCTTGGAGACAGATTGTCTCACACAACAAAGACCTAAACGTCTCTCTCTAATCCATTTCTTGACAAGTTCTTCAAAATCACCATTCTAAGCTTATTTTGATATTACACTTGCTGTACCAATTGAAACTCACATACAAATCAGACTCCCACCCTAGTGTCAATGAGAACACCAGATTTCTATTCATTACCATAACTTATACTCCCCAAACCAATTGTTTTGCCTTAAAAATATGGTGGGTACTTGCTTAAATATGTAGCAATATGGCTGCGCCCTATACTTCTGCTTTAATTCCGATAAGCTTTGTAATAAAACTGGTCTGATCACTTTACAATATCTGAGATATAACTTACTTTAACTGAAAAACTTTTATCAGCAATTGACAAGCAGATCTAGTGATGTATCCTAAGGGATGCATACGCTTATGAGGTAGAAAGGGAAACAGAATCTGAAGGAATATATCCAATTCCATGGATAATGACTTATGTCCTCAACCTCAGAAATTTACTAAAAATTAGAAAAATTTGCATTATAAATAACCGTAACATTCTTTTCTGCAGTGACTAAAATCTTTACATGAATTGAAGTAATTCTTTCAATATATTAGGACCAAGTATTAAAAAAATAAGTTAGGATGAAGTATTCAAAAAATAAGTTTGTATATGATTTTAGGAGGGAAGGTGGGGTGGGTGGAGGAAGGGTGATTGGTGGGATCACGCCTATGGTTCATCCTATAAGGGTACATGTGAATCTCTTTAAATGTAGAATATAAATGTCTTAACACAATAACTAAGAAAAGACATGAAGGCATGTTTACCAGTTGGATGAAAGTATTTCAAATTGTATACAGAAACTGTACCCCATGATAGTATTAATGTACACTGCTATGATTTAACTAAAGAAAAAGAAGTCTCAGTATCTACTAACGAAGTTATTTTGTGTACTCTACAAAGAGAGGGCTGGCAAAAGGTGTGTCCTTGGCAATACTAATATTCTACAATTAAAATGTATGATATTCAGAATGTAAAACTAGACTGGGGGAAAAGCTGTCAGGGAGACAAAGTCCAATAACAATTTTAAATTTAGGTAAGTGTATCTGATAATACCATGCATTTCAAACACTGCCGAGCACATCTCTCTTTCATATCTCGTATCACAAACCAGTAATTTCAAAGCACTTATAAACAAAAGAATAAGACTGAAAACTGCCTACCACTAGCTGCCACTATTTTTTAAAAGAATCTTAAATATACCTAATGACATATAGTATTATGTACTGACCTATAATTAACTCAGGCACAATGATATAAAATCCCTACCTTATACTTCAAAATTAGGAATTTTAATTTATAATGGAAAAGAAAGTATATCTCTCATGCTGTCAACTCCTAATTTGCTGTTAAAGTGACATGAGTTATACTGTCAAAAAGAAAAAGACCCAGTGGCAAAGACCAGTGAGTTCAACTATCTTGGTAGCAGGAAATAATACACCACTTTTTATAAAAAGCCTCTCGGGAGTGACTCTAACAAGTAGAAATACGGAAAAAAGTTAATAAAGATCATGTTCTGCTACCTGATAAAGGTGCTCTTTTTAAAACTTAATAAAAGCATTAGAATTCCAAATCAAGGCATTTGGCTTTCAACCTTTCCCAATTTAAAGAGGTATTGGAAATAGGATACAGCCTTATCCTAGGAATAGCATAAAATTTCCAGGCTGAGAGACTGTGGTAGATGTTACTTTAAAATATTGCCGATTCATTTTACACATTACAAATGTTGCTCCAACAGAATTTTGCATTGAGTTCGCTTGCGCAGAACATTTTTGTTTTAACTTTTAACAACACGAAAGCCTGTCTTTAAAACTTCTCCTTGGTTTTAGACTTGCATGCTCTGTAGACTGAGAAGCTGTTTTTCTATTTTCTACTTTTACGAGATCATTAGTTTAGTGAGGGGATTTCAGAGAGAGATGTGAGCGGCTGGAGTCCGTGAATCCTTAAGCCTTGAACGGGGAGGGTGGAAAGTGGCTGAAGAGCTTTGCACCGAGGAGCGTTTCCAGGCAACCTTGCAGTTGACGGCGCAAGCGCAGGAAACAATGGCTGACAGCAGCAGAGCTCCATTAAGGGGAGGTCTGCGGACATACGCTGAGTGTGTATGTGTGTGTTTATCTTTTCTCTAAAATGAAAAAGGAGTAGCTTAACTATAAGTGGAATTAATAAGATGGAGGGAAAGACCGGAGAAATAAGTCTAGAAAAAATTAGTACATTCTGTCCTTTTAATGGTTTCAAATGCACTGAGTGGTATTTCAGGAATGTTAGCCCGTTTGTGTGAATAAAGCACTCATTTTTTTTTCTTCCTTGCCAATCTTATGAATGGATCGCGTTAGGCTACATTTCACCATGCACCAGTACAGAACTTGGTGAGCTAGTCTTTACCACTGGTAAGCTAAACTTTAGTACCTGTCTTAGATTGAAAAATGGAAATACACTAGAATTAAAAATTTGGTGATTATATCATTCAAGAATGACACACTATTTTTGGATATTTGGCCTGGGAGGAGAGGAAAGAATAGCATAGGAGGCTGTCACATGTAGCCTTGTACAGAATCATCTATTCTTGAAATTTAAGTGACTAGATTCTAAGTTTTAAAGACATCTTCCTCTACAGGCTTTTGTTCTAACATTGTTAGGTTTATTGAATCATTTCAAGTTACTGGATTACATTCCAGAATAAAATGTCTACCTTTTTAATCATTTATTTTATTTCTTTTTGAACAATAGTATGTTCATCTCCATTTAATCCATGTATTTTAAACATATTTTTATAATGCTAGCTCCTAAAAAGTTTCATTTCTGTCAGTCAAATGTATGTACCAGATTTATAAATCAATTACGTTGGGTGATGTAATTTTTTTTAACAGTAATAGTAAACTGTTAATCTCTTTCATTAGATACTTAAGTAAAATTTTGAACTTTATAACAGAGATATATAAAAGATGATCTGATAACTATATCACCCTCTTGCTTACTTACAAGTAGAATTCAGTCTGAAAAGACCACCTGTAATATTAGAAACAATGTCAAGTTTAAATTTCACTTAAAAATCCTGGATTATACTTTCTTCTTTGAGTCGATAGTACAAGACTGTATTTATGTTTTAACTGAAAGGTTTCATATCATATGTTCCTCACATAATGACCACTGGCATTTGCTAAGAAAAGCAGCATTTAAAAGGCAAGCTGTTCTCAAGAAAATACCTCTTTATAAATATCATCTGTCATAAACAAACACCATTTGCAACTAAAAACAATAAGCACTATATTCCCTTGAAGTGAATTCTACAAAAGGAAATGTAAGTAGTAATTAAACACATTTTTTTTATTAGATAAAACTAGATGTTCTGTCATGCTCTAATAAAATCAGAAAACCCTCAAAGGCACAATCACTCCCCTTCAATGGCTTTGCAATTAAAGGAATCTATAGAAGCAGGATCAATTTAGGAGTCAAGGCCAAAGCCTTATCTGTTTACTGATAGACAAAGTGTTGAGCAGTAGGATTTAAGATTCATTCAGCCAGAAGAAACGCAACGCACACTGAAGCCATGTGCAATGTTGGTAATTACACACCTGTTGCCATGGCAATATTGGAAGCTGCAGTGGATCTAATTAAAATGCTAAAACAATAAAATCACCTTACCAAAACTAGATAACTGAAAAATTAAGAAAAACACCTTTCAAATTATTTTGAACAATAAAGAAGAGATGGGATTCTCTCTCCTGCTCTTGGACTTCTCTCTCCAACGCACGCATTTGCCACATGTATCCAATTTTTTATTCAAAAGTTTTTTTTTACTCCTTCAAAATTCTGAAAGTAATTGTATTAATTCTGTTATCATATTGCAGCAGATGGTGACAATATATAATTAGATTTGGTAGGCTTTGCTCACTGAGATCAGTTTCTATAGTTTCCTCCACCATTTAACCATTTAGATTGTTTGCAAACCCTACTTAATAAAGAGTAAAGACATTTACAGCATGCTGTGCTCATTCATGCAAAATTATTGCCTGTTTTTTAAAGCTATACAAGGTATCGACGTGACCCTTTCCAAGCACATGCCATGAAGAAAAGGTTTATATGCTTTTGTTTAAAACAGTCCCCAAAACTTTGGGACACTTTCAGTGCCCCTGACCGTGTGCATGCTGAATGCACAGTTGGATGAGAATTCTGTGCCCTTGGTCATCCAATCAGTTGAGGACCCAGATTAGGACTGTCAAATTGTGTCAGGACTTTGCAGTCAGCGCCCACTAGAGTGCCTTTAATCCTCCAAGGTTTTCTCAAATGTCACAGCCATCTGCAGGAGAAGGAGCTTCCCTGCTGGGCTCCACTGACCACAAATTACCTTCCAAAGAGAAAGACAACAATAGAAAGCAGTTAATAAATATTTGATTTTTTTCCAGAAAAGGAAGGTGGAAAAAAAAAAACTACCTTTCCATCTTAATTTAGCATTAAATGCAATATACAAAAATGGCATCATCATGGCTGCCTGGCAATTAATTTGAGAGCAATTACAAAACTTCATTATGAAATTTTAGCCATCTTTGAAAGATTCTTTGACTCACTGCTAGTGCTATGCTCACTTTTCTTTGAAGTTTCTTCTGACTTTAGAATAACTGATCACTTCATCCTGAGCAAGCTTGATTTTTAAGGTACGGAAAGTACACCTTCTGTGGTTCCCATCTCTTTCCAGCGTGGAATGGGTGGTTACCGAAATCTCAGTAAATTTAGTTTAGAATAAACTAAAGTTCAATGCTTCTTAAGAATCCCCACTAAAAGTTTTAATACGAAATCTGGTTCCAGTTTCCTCTTTTAAGGATGTGACTACAATCCTCTCGTCTAAAGAAAGTCACTTCCTTGTTTGGCTCAAAAAAGACCAGGGAGCCAGGTGCACTGTCTCCTTTATAGGACACTCTCTGCAGCTGCACTCAGGAGCCGTAAGATCCCACCCTCTTTACCTGCATCTTCCAAGAGCTAAAAAAAAATGCTCAAAAATACAGTTGTAAAACAGCTTATATACAATTAATAAATAATGTATGTGCCTGTTCTGCATAAAAATGCTGCTTTTTTTCTTTTAAATATTCTACATTATTTCCATTAGCTATTGCCTTTTTGGTTATGCAATCTGTAAAGATTTTTTTCTTTTTATAACCAGTTTGAATGCAGTAAAAAGCTTTACTATCTCACAACAACGCTTCAGACTATTACTGATTTTTTAAGGATGTCTTTTGAAAGTATCTTCTTTAAGTTCTGAAAAAAATAATTAAATTATGTATAAATTCTACAATTTTCATTATGCCTTAACACAGTTTTTTTTTTTAAATGCATTAAAATTTTACCTGTCATGAAAGCCTAAAGTTCAACCTTTGCCAAGTGATAATTCTCTGTTGGAAACAGGTTGTTCCACAGTGCTATGAATGAACCCCAAATTTGAATCAATATACACTTATTTTTCTTACTATAGCATCTCTAGTGAAAAACCAGGGTGTAACGTACAGCAGAGGCATGTACTATTAAGAACTCAGCTAATGCTTTTCTTTATCACGCAGCTACCTTCAAACAGCATCTCCTTGTTATGTAATAGCTGATTTCATAAAAGTATTCATATATCATTTTTCTGCATATACAAAATTCATTCAATGAATCAAACATTTCTTCAAAGGCAAGGCATCCAAAGTCTTCTATAAAGTATAAAATGCCTTAAGAACTAACAAATTTGAAGGTTCAAGTTAATATGTCATGTCCAGCAGCCAAAATTGTAAGTATTGCATACCTGATTTGCTATATTATATCTGCGAATCTCTAGCCTTGGTGATTGATATTTATTACCCAGTAACTAACTGTTTAACCTTTTAGCTGGTATTAATCTGCATGGGGAAAAAATGTTCAACTCCTAATATACACCAATGAAATGATGACAAAGTTTCAGCTAAAACATGGGCATGAATTACATGAACTATATCTGTTATGCTAAGAAAAAATGAAAGGAGAGAAGAGGCTTTTTATTCTGCACAATCAGCAAAAGTGACGGGTTCAACGCAGGATGAATGGATTATGTGATGAGTTACAGTGGTGATTTTAAGTTCAGTAAGTGACACGTTAAGTACTGCTGTAACACAAGAGTTCAATCAATCTTTAGAATGCTAAGAGAAAGGTAACTGTACAAAGGAAAAACTTCATACAGAGACACGCTCACTGACATTTTGCCAGCGTAAACTGAGAATCTATTCAACAAGCAACAGATGCCGCGTCATTCTCACCCTAGAAGAAAAATCCATATATCTGCATGAAAAAAAAAAAAACACACACAAACAGAATCCAGGAATATGACTGTCATATGCCAATCATGAATGAATGCTTAGACAAGAAATTATACAAGCTATAAAAAGCCCCCATCAAGAGGACAATCATGAAAACACAAACTGTGTTATCACTTATGGAACTCGGTTCACTCGCAATCACAAACTCAGTTGTTTAAGCAGAATTATTCAACACCTCATTAAAAGGTATTGTTTATATCACAAAAAATGTACTTGGAAACATTACTAATACCACGTCCTAATCATAATGTCAAAACTACATGTCACAGCCAAGCAATGTTTATGCTATTTCAGAAACAGACCCCATCAAACCTCCAAAGCCAACAAGGACAATGAAGTGTGTGTTTGCGGTCTAGTAGAACAATGGCCGATGTTGTACCAATACTTTTCAAATATTTCTTCTGCAGTATTAAAAGTTATAAACAAAAGAATTTAACAGGAAAAAGTAAGCATTTTAATATTATATTGCTTTATAAATATCAGTTGAAATTATTTGAAATTTAATGAGAAAAATATAACTAGTATATCTGTATTAAATGAACAATTGTTAGTAGCTTCCAAATGTTCATTTTAAAAACATTAAGTATTGATGTAACAATGCTGTACTTAACAGTCTCAATCCATTTTGTTCTCTGGACTTTAGGAAGAGACCGAGAGAGACTGTTTTGCACACTCAACACAAACGGGAGGTCCGTCAGATGAAGAGGGGTCTCAGGTGTGCCATGGTGATATGATGATGGTGTATGATGCGCCCTTATATCTCATACTTGAACTAGGCGATTAAAACATCACTGACTCGTGTTCAAACGCAAAGAATGTCACCCAATCACATGCACCCTTACACTAATCTGAAATAAAATGAAACTCGTACTTGCTTTGGGAAATCAACTGGTTCCAGACTTCATTTAAGTCATTTTAAAAATTGGGTTGGAGAGTACTGACACTACAGAACTTAAAAATCAAGCAAAAAACGAGAAAAGTGTAATTAATGCGGGCAGTACTCTAGAAACTACTTTTAGAAACAAAATCACTTCAGATCGAAAGCCACTCTGTGCTCAATCATTATTATTATTTTTTATTATTTTTTAAATAACTCCTTTTTTTTTTTTTTTTTTTTTGCAGTTTTTGGTTGGGGCCAGCATCTTAAGCTTCAGAACGTTTACAATTTAAATGAAAGATATACGATTACTACCTCTTCTCTATTTATGCCAATATCTGAATGATCCCAAGTTTAGAAAAAAAAAATCCCTGTTGCTGTTGCTTATTTTAAGCAAAACACATACACAAAATGCACACACAGGACTAGGATGGGTTACTGCACATAAGATGTCAATTATACAGACGGGATTCAGACTGAAGGGTAAAACAGACCTTGCACCGTGAAGCGGTGTGGCAGCTGCGTAGACATCCATTAGTCTTCTACTGAAGAGAAGGGAAGATACGCAGTGCATTCCTAGAGCACTCGACCACCAAGCAGAAAAAGTCAGACCTCTTAAATTGTGGTATATGTACACCATGGAATATTATGCAGCCTTAAAAAAAGATGGAGACT
>CAUYTI010101210.1:0-28880 GCA_963575145.1 Galago senegalensis
GGTTCTTGTTTTGGACTAACTTGCTTTTTTATCATTTAGGCAAAATATAATTAATATAATTTTATTATTTTGTAAAATTTTTTTTTTTTTTTTTTTTTTTTTTTTTTTTTTTGAGACAGAGTCTTGCTCTGTCACCCAAGCTGGAGTGGCATGGCCTCAGCCTAACTCCCAGCAACCTCAAACTCCTGGGCTCAAGCAATCCTCCTGCCTCAGGCACTGGAGTATCTGGGACTACAGACACCCACCACAATGCCCGGCTAATTTTTTCATTTTAGTAGAGACAGTCTAGGTTGGTCTTGAACTCCTGAGCTCAAGTGATCCTCCTGCCTCAGCCTCCCAAACTGCTAGGATTACAGGAGTGAGCTGCGGTGCCCAGCCAAATACATGAGATTTTTATGACCTTATAGTGACAAGATGGAAATAAAAACCATCTTTTTTGAAACTCTGGTTAGGCAAATGAAGCCCACTATACTTCCCACTCATTCTCATCCCATAGATGAATGACTCCATCATTACTCCTTTTAAAGAAAATTCATTTATTTATTCATCAACTTCTAAAAATACAAACACTAACTGAAAGTAGACATTTTTTTTCTGATGGGGTTTGGGAAGAAAGATTAAAGAAAAAAAAAGACCAGGAGACGAAAAGCCTTTGATGATTCTTTGTAATATTTAAAACCTAAACAAAGAGGCTTAGTACCAGTGGGAGCCGAGACTAATTAGAAATCAAAATTATATTCACCTCATCAATGCTAAAATAAATCCAAGGGAACACAAAGAGGTACTTTTGTAATTAAATTTAATTTAGTGAAATAATCTTAATTCTTGCTATTTGTAACTGCAGGAGTCATTTTTAAAAGAATGTTTAAGGATGTGCTTTTCAAAGCATTAATGATGTGCTGAGTTTTGTGTAAAATTGAGATGATTCAAAGGAGAGGGGAAGAGAAGGAGATCTCAGGTGGGGGAAGGGACTCAGAGCTTCAAGGAAGCTAGGGGAGGCACCTGCTGTTAGTCTGGGTCCCCAGGGCAGGGGTCCCCTTTTCACTCTGTGCTGTGTTGCTGGGTGGAATTCTCACTCCCCCCAGGGACAGCATAGAAAAGAAAATGATGTTCTAGTGATGTCTGCTCTGTTGGGAGCAGGAGTAGGGGAGGGTTTGGAGAGGGAGTCTGCCTATTCTAGAAGTAGCTCTAGAATTGTAGTGGAGTGGGGTGGGATCCCCTCTGGATGGTGAGAGCACTGAGAAGAGGCCGAGCCTCATCTGATGGTCTCCGCCCACTCGCCTTCTCAGAACATCTTGTGGAATGTGGCCCTGTGCAGGAAGGCCCTGTCACTTGTTACCAGGTGGTGGCCACCGTCCACTGAACAGTTCCTGCATGCCAGGCCCTGGATAAAGTAAGTGCTTTTCATATATTATCCCACTTATATTCCCAACAACCTCAGGGGAGCAGAAATCATTATTCTTATTTTTAAAACTACAACCTGAAGATGTATTCTCATTCCCTCATGGCCTCGCCTTTCTTCTTACGGTGATAAGGTATACATAACAAAATTTACCACGTTTTGGTGTGTAATTCAGTGCTAGGAAGTACATTCACAATGCTGTGAGACCACCACTGCCATCTGTTTCCAGAACTTTCCATCATCACCAGTGAATACTGTGCCCAATAAACAAAAACTCCCCATTCCTCCTCACCCAATCCCCTGGTCTACTTTCTGCTCTATAAATTTGCCTATTCTAGGTACCATGTACAAGTGGAATCATATATTTCTGGCCTATTTCATTTAGCATAGTGTTTTTAAGGTCCATATTGTAGTATCTCACTGTGTAGTCCAGGAAGCTGAGACTTATATGAAATAACTACCCACGGCCACAGAGGGTATAAGTAGCAGAGGAAGAATTCAAATCCAGAGAAGTCACGCTGCAAGGTCCATGGTCTTTTTTTTTTTTTTTGAGACAGAGTCTCCCTATGTCACCCTCGGTAGAGTGCTGTGGTGTCATAGCTCATGCAACCTCAAACTCTTGGGCTTAAGCGATTCTCTGGTCTCAGCCTCCCAAGTAGCTGGGACTACAGGAGCCCTTCACAATGCCCAACTATTTTTCTTTGCAGTTGTCGTTGTTTTTAGCTGTCCTGGCCTGGGTTTGAACCCACCAGCCTTGATGCATGTGGCTGGCACCCTACCCACTGAACTACAGGTACCACCAGACCCATGGTCTTAATCAGCCTTGGCCTAGTGTTTCTCCCACTGTAGACCACAGACCATTAGATCAGAATCACCTGGAGTGCTTAAAAAATGTAGATTCTTGTGCCAAACTCCAGTCCTACTAAATGATAATCTTTGTATTTTTTTAAAAAGCTCCCCACTTGCTTCTTACATAAAACTAAAATTTGAGAATGACATCATTGTTCTCTATTGAAAATATAGCTAAGAAAAGGTGGTGGCAGATAAAGCAAAGGGATCATCACAAAGGGTGATGGTCAAGGGTGGATGGTCTCCCTGAAAGGAAGAAATGAATAGACAGTGCTGTGTTTTGAATGATGGTGTCTCTCCAAATTCATGTTGGACCTTTATCCGCAATGCAACAATATTAAGAGTATAGCCTTTAGGAGGTGATTAAGCCATAGGGTCCTCACTCCCATATATGAGATTAGCACCCTTAAAAAGGGTTCTAATCCCTCTTGTCCTTCTGTCCCTTCCACCACTGATCCTCCCTTCCAGAGGACTCAGCCAGAAGGTGCCATCTTGGAACCAGGGAGCAGTCCTCACCAGACACTGAATCTTGCTCATGCCTTCATCTTGGACTTCCCAGCCTCAGAAAGGTGAGAAATTTCTATTGTTTATAAAATATCCAATGTGTGGCATTTTGTTATAGCAACACACTGGACTAGAACAGTACGAATTATCCAAGCCCGTGTATTCTGTTGGGGTCTTCAGGATTGATTTCTGGCGTGTCCCCCGCTCTATGTCCTGTGTGGCTTCATGACTTATTCTTTTGTGAAGTGAAAAGATAAATCTCTCATGTCATATTTTTCATTCTCATTTTTTATAGTTCATGTCAGTGTACATTATATATGAAAAACAAACTATCTTACCGTCCAATGCTGCCTAAATGTAGCATCCTGATGTGTAGCATAAGAAAGGCACAAATGGTGAGTTGAGATGCTGGCAAACTAACACGCAATGTAGCCAAAAGATGTGCTGTATTTAGCATGGGACTGGGAACTAACCTTCAGAAAGACTTTCACCTTGAAATCTGGTGATGTGTGGAACAGATGTTTTAATTTACCTAAAATAATTTGCATAATCAATTTAACACGTGGTTTATCAAACCTGCCAAAGAGCAGGTGACAATATGGAATTAATATGATTACTAATTTGACACATCATTGAGATTAATTTGACCTTTCTTGATCTCAGAATACTCAGAGGTCTTTACAGACAGGAACAGGGCGCTATGAAATGCAATCTAAAATCCACCATCTCGGCCTCATAAATAAAGCAACCACTTTGCTCTGTCTGGCCTCATACTTCGTGTCTCTCCTTTCAAACTCTCCTCTAAGCTGAAAAGAAGCCAATGAGTGAATACTGGGGGATGCGTCTGATTCAGAGTGTTCATAATTTCATGAAAGTGATTGATCCATCTTGCCCCTGATACTTTATGTGATACTGGCTTCTCCCTGGTCTGCTGACTTACCCTTGATCCTAGACTCAAAGAGATATCACCTTGGAGAATCCATGGGCTTCTACCTTTAGCTTTAAGTCTAGAGATTCAAAATAAGGGATTTAAAATTATGTGTTAGTTTGAGGACTAGAGTAAATTACTGAACAATAGAAAGGTTCATCAATAGGGAATTGGTTATGTAAAATAATATCTCATGCTAATAAAATGCTATGCAACCATTTAAATGACGTGGAAAAGTATATTTAATTACATAAAATATGTTTGAGGTATGTGACATAAAGAAATCCTATAGCAAAATAGTATGTGCACTACAATCTCATTTTGGTAAGAAAAATTATGTATATATATACGGAAGGATAAATGCCAAAGTGTTTTAAGATGAAGGACTGCTTGAGGCCAAGAGTTCAAGACCAGCCTGAGCAAGAGCAAGACCTTGTCTCTACAGAAAATAGAAATATCAGCCAGCATGGTATCATGCACCTGAGTACCAGCTATTCTGAGGCTGAGGCAGGAGGATCACTTTAGCTCAGAAGTTTGAGGTTGCAGTGAGCTATGGTGAGGCCACTACACTCTAGCCCTGGTGACAAAGCAAAAACTAGTTTCAAAAAAAAAAAGTTAATCACAGTTATATCTACATTGTAGGATTAAGGTTAATTTATGGTTTTTCCTATCTATCTATCTTGAGACAGAGTCTCACTTTGTCACCCTTGGTAGAGTGCCGTGGGTTATAGCTCACAGCAACCTCAAACTCCTGGGCTTAAGGGATTCTCTTATCTCACCCTCCCAAGTAAGTGGGACTACAGGCGCCCACCACTATTTTTAGAGACGAGGTCTCACCTGGCTCAGGCTGGTCTTGAATCTGGGAGCTCAGGCAATCCACCCGTTTTGACCTCCCAAGTGCTAGGATTACATGCCTGGTCTTAAAGAATTTTTTTTATCATGAACATGTAACTTTTATGTAATAGAGAAAGAAACCTAATTTTTTTTTTATATTGTGAAGTATGGGTAGCAGATTGAACTCAGCATTCAATTTCACTTTCTGAAAACTTCATTAAAATTCCTATACAAAGGTTTTCTGACACACACACAGAGATGAGGACAATTGTGACAGAGACAACAGCAAGAACATTTTGGAAGCTGGAAAACAGACGTGAGCACAGAAACTGGTCTGGCAGGCTAGCAGAAGCCCAACCTCAAGGCAGCAGAGGGAAAGCTTTAAACTGCAGATTCCTGCCAGAGATTTTCACTGGGGGTGGGGGCTGGAGGAGGGAGGAGAGAACACCAGATAAGGAGCTCTCATGGAAGTTGTCTGCCGGGTGGTCTCTCCTTGATGGTCATTCCTCAGCCCTGAACCAGTCTTCCCTCACCTCATGGAAGTTTGAAGCTTACTCTCTGGAAAAGGTCTCTGCCCTGTGGACACCAGTCACAGTACCAAGTCTGAGTGTGCCGATATCCAGTTGTTCCATCACCCCGTGTGTTTAAGCTAATGAAATGTGCCTCAAGCCCTTCCTTTGCTCATCAAGTAAAAAAGTATTCTAAACTTGAACTTGAAATCCTGGAATATGCATCCCTATCTTCCACATCCTACCCCCTCCCTAAAACATGGCCAGTAACTTTAAGTGCAAGCTGTTTTGGTACCCCCCATCCCAGACAATTACAAATGATTTACTGTGTTTAGAATCATGTATTTCAGACTTAGGAAAAAGGATTTATAAGAAAAAATATTTATGGCTCAGCGCCTGTGGCTAAAGTGGCTAAGGCTCCAGCCATGTACACTTAAGGTGGCAGGTTCGAATCCAGCCCAGATCCGCCAAACAACAATAATGGCTGCAACCAAAAAATAGCTGGGCGTTGTGGTGGGCGCCTGTGGTCCCAGCTACTTGGGAGGCTGAGGCAGGAGACTCACTTGAGCCCAGAAGTTGGAGGTTGCTGTGAGCAGTGAAGCCATAGCACTCTACCCAGGGGTACAGCTTGAGGCTCTGTCTCAAAAAAAAAAAAGAAAGAAAAAATATTTAGAATTATTACTTTTTGACTCTGCCCTTCTAATGTCGAAGATGTAAATAAAATTAAGCTGGGCACCATAGCTCACACCTGTAATTCTAGCATTCAGAGAGGCTGAGGCAGGTGGATTGCTTGAGCTCATAGGTTTGAGACTAGCCTGAGCAAGAGGGAGACTCGTTTCTAAAAATAGCCGGGCAGTGTGGCAGGCACCTGTAATCCCAGCTACTTGGGAGGCAAGAGAATTGCTTGAGCCCAAGAGTTTGAGGTTGCTGTGAGCTGTGACGCTACAAAACTCAACAGAGGGTGACAAAGTGAGACTCTGTCTCAAAAAAAAAATCAACTGTTAAATTTAGTGCTTCAAATATTTATGTATAATATAGAGGATAAAATCATAAGAAATAACATTGGGATTAACTTATTTTTTCCATGTTTTTTAAAATTAGCACATACCCAACTCTCTTTTTAAAATCAAGTTTACCTCAAACCAGAGGAATAAGAGTTCTCAAGAGAAAAAAAAGGAAAAGTGTCAAAACATACGAAGACATCAAAGAAGAAAGAAGGGATCAGTAGAATGCAAAAATCAAGAGTAGGCTAAGTAAGAGAAGTTTCTGCAGCAGGTATAAGAGGAAGTCAGGGCAAAAGAGGGTGAGGAAAGAGAGGATGCAGCTGTGTATGGATATAAGTGATGATTCTTTTATGCGATCAAAAGGAAGGTCTGAGAAATTTTGGAGTTAAAGCATCTTTGGGTCTTGCCTGACAAATATCAAATACATTCTGATGCTGAAAACTTTATGTGTGATGCAACCTTTTAAAAATGGACTTCATTTTTTTAAATTAATAGACGATTGCTTTAGAATAGTTTTGTATTTACAGAAAAAAATGAGCAGCTAGTACAGAGTTCCCATTGCCACTTCCAGTTTCCCCAATTACTAACATCAGTATGGTGCATTTGTTATAATTAATGAATCAACATTGACAGGTTATTGGTACCTGTAGCCCGTAGTTGATTCAGATTTCTTTAGTACTTATCTAATATTCTTTCTCTGTTCCAGGATCCCACTCAACATTCCGCATTTCATTTACTTGTCCCATCTTCTTAGGCTCCTCTTGGCTGTGACAGTTGTTCAGACTTGCCTTGTTGATGATGACCTTGATAATTTTGAGGAGTATTAGCCACATATATTGCAGGATGCTCTACCATTGGAATTCATCTGATGTTTACTCATGATTAGGCTGGGTTATGGGTTTATGGGAGGAAGTTCTCAGAGGTAAAGTGCCATTTTCATCTCATCAAGGGTATGTACTACCAATGTGTTTTATAGCTGTGACGTTGACCTTGATCCGGCTGAGAACCTTGTCAGTAACCTTTCCAAGTTACTCCACACCCTCTCTACACCTTCCTCAGCCCTTCCCGTACTCTTCCCGTACTCACCAAGTGTAGCCCACATTTAAGCAGCAGAGAATTATGCCCCCTTTTCTTGATGGCAGAGTATCAAGGTAAATTACAGTAGAACCCCCATAGCTGACCCCCCTCCCTACATTGACCACCTCAAGTTGACTTAATTTCGTAGACCGGACATGCACCACAAGTAGGTATCAGTACAATAGGTCTAGTTCCTTATGTTGACTATCTCTGTATGTTGACCAGTTTGTTACAGTCTCCTGGGTGGTCAACTTACAGGGGTTCTAATATATCTGGGATTCTTCTGCATAGGAGATTCATTTCTTCTCCTCATTTATGAATTTATTCTATCATTTATTTATATTAGTATGGGCTCTTGGAAATTTATTTAAGCCCTGGGTTACAATCCGATACTACTTTATTTATTTTGTTGATCAAATTTTTCTGATTTTGGCCATTGAAAGTTCTTTCTGTTGGTTCTGGATGTGTTTACTTTTTAACCCTCAAGTTGTTCAGCGTCCTGGTCAGTTTTATACCGTAAGATTTTAAAACACGAATGGGACCTGCAACATAACTATTATATTGGCAAGAAAATGAATTTCTTCAATATTAAATGGACTTCCTCTTCAGGGCAGCTTAGAGGAACTTTGTTCTGTTTGCACAATAGTAATGATTAGCAATGTAAAAATGCGAGCTTTGGAAAGCAAGCAGTGTTTATTGATCTTTCCTGCTTAATTCCAGCACCAGCTGGTGAGGGCATGCTGGTTTCAGGGCTGAGGCACTAGGGTGTTAATATCTGCCCTCCAGTCACTTCCTATGTCCCCACAAGCTGAGCTTGGCACCAGCCAGCTTGTTTTTACAGGTGTTGACTCAGCCTGGAAGTAGCTGTCTGGGCACAAGGCCGTGCCTCACAGATGGTGATTCAGCTCAAGAGCTTCACAGACAAAGGCTGTCACATCGCTGGAGCTCTTGGGGACTCCCCAAGCCAAAGCCCCAGAGAACGTAGGAGATTAGAAATGGAAAAGGCCTGTATTAGTTATCCAGTCCTGAATAACACATTCCTCCAAGACTTAGTGGCTTAAAACCACAGTTGTTTATTATTTCTCATAGTTCCTGTAGATTGGGAATGGGAATACTTGCTGGGGTGGTCTTGGCCCAGAATCCTTCATGATTTTGCAATCAGGTGGTGGCTGGAACTGGGGTCGCCACAAGGGCTTCTTTACTTATATATCTGGTGCCTGCACCCAGATGATCCAAACATTTGGGGACTGAAACAGCTGGGGCGTCCCCCTCTATCTCTGTGTCATCTCCCCACATGGCCTCTCCAGCATGATGGCTTTTTGGTAGCTGAACTCCTTACACGGTGGCTCAGGACACTAATGGCATCTGTTCCAGGAGAAAGAGAGAGCTCCAGACTGAAGGTATATTGGTTTCTTCTAACTTTGTCCCACAGTGTTACTTTCCCAATTCATTAGAAGCATGTTCTAAGATCAGTTCACATTCTGGGGAAAGAGAATTAGATTCTACTTTTTTGTGGGAAGCATCAAGGAATTTTCAGACAATTTTTAAAACCAGACTTTAGAGACCTGAGAACCCCTGCCCATTCTTGTCTGTGTCCCTGTCCCCCTGTCATGCACCCAGGAGGCTGAGTAGCAGTTCCTTTCTGCTGTGGGTCGGGGACACTGAATCCTCTGAGGCGGTTTCCCTGCCCACCGCCCACACCTTTATAAATAGTACTTTTATAAAATTCTCTTCAAATTGCCCACTTTGAGATGCCATCTGTTTCCTGCAGTGGCCCTGACAGTTACCCCCCACTTCTGTCATCTTGGAAATGAGGTTAATGACATGGCCAAGCTCTCCTCAGGGGGACATTTTGGGACACCTAACCCAGGGCCCCTTTTTTTCCACTCTGTTAGCTAACTAACATGTATAGAAACTAGGATGAAAAACCTAAAATTTATGATTATTCCCACAGAGTCTCCCTCTGTCACCCAGGCTAGAGTGCAGGGATGTGATCATAGCTTGCTGCAGCTTGGAATTCCTGGGCTCTAGCAATCCTCCTGCCTCAGCCTCCTGATTAGTGGGGACTACAGGAGTACACTAGTATACCTGGTTAATTTTTTAATCATTTTTTGTAGAGATGGGGTCTCACTGTGTTGTCCAGGCTGGTCTAGCACTCCAGGCCTGAAGCAATCCCTCCACCTCATGATTACTTCCACGAAGTTTTGCCTACATGCTACCTCCACAAATTGGCGCTGAGCCATCATGGGGCCTGAGACAAAAGGGAAAGTCACTGGTACTGACAGTATATTTATTTAAAAGTTTGATATTTTGTTCAGCTTGGATTTCTGCATTAATTTTCATGTAACAGATTGCATTGCAATAACATTCGTCATGACAATTTTCCCGCACGCCTGTTACCTTTTGTGTTCCACGTCCATGCCCTGCTTGTCTCGCCCTATTGGGCCTGACCCTCCAGCTCCCTTCCCACCTGTGTCTCTGCTGTGCTGTGGAGCTGGCCGTGGTCTTTTAGAGGTAACCCTGGAATTGTCTAGCACCTCTTCACTTCCCTTTCCTGAGGTTTTTCCATCTCACTCTGATTGCCTGGCTGGCACCACCTCTTTGGATCTTGTCAGCCACCTTTTAGTGGTGACTATTCTCTAATTTGGGACCAGATAGACATAGAAGCTCCTTTCTTCAATTTACTTTAGGTGGCTCCCAGGAGTGCCAAGTGTATGTGTGCTGGGTGGTGCTGGGGAGTGAGACAGATCAGATGGGGAGAACTTTGAAGGTGGTAACACATTGGATGGAAAAACAGACATCTTAAAAGTCAGATTAAATATGATAAAGGCTGTTCAAGCCATGTATGTAGCATAAAATACTATGAGTATACAACTAAAGCTGCTTTTGCTCCGAGTTTGCCAAGGCGGAAGGAGGAAGGGCTGCGGGCAGGGGTCCCACAGAGGTGAGGTCCGGAGGCTGCACAGATACGTAAAGGTTGCCTGCCTTGCAGTTTTCTCTCCTGTGTCCTTATTTAGAACCTCTTGTGTCACTGCACGTAGCTGGCACGCTTTTCTCCTTTAGATCTATTCTAAGGCACTAAGGAATGAGACTCTTTACACTGCATTTCTCTGCCGTCAGGGGAGAGGCTGAGGTTACGTGCTGATGCGCGTCACCACTACTTAATGACATACACATCAACCGTTCCGGACCTGGCAGTACTTTTCCCTCTGATGCAGGCAGGGAGGGATATTAAATGGCATTTCATTATGATCTACTGGCTAGATGTTAGTCATGGCATATTTTAGAGTAAGCCTGAGGGGAGTTGAGATAACAATGTCACTCCAAAGTCAAGGAAGTCTTGCGCAGACGGGAACAACCCCCAGTCTCCTGCACAGTGATGGATCTGCAGGTGTGTTCCTTTCAGCTGAGCCATCCTACTTTTTGCTGCTTGTCTTTGAAGAAAGACTGGCTGGATGTAGAGAGATCTTTTTAGTCTGGACTTCGTTTCTGACTCTGTGATAAGCTCTCATTCTCTCCTCCCATCGTTACTCTTTGTAAACCTTCTTTCCAATTCACTATTTCTTAATCCCAGTGTTCAGGCTTTAACAGATGACGTCATTCAACAATCCTTGATATGGGATCGGAATTCTTCTTCCTTTGGTCAGTTCCCAATGATTTAATCTGCTGTTTCTGCTTTGTAAATCCTCCAACTTCCCTCTTTCCTCAATTGTCTTAATTTCACTACACTGTACATTTCAGTTTTTTCCTCCAATACAGCTAAACTACTATCCAGTATGGTGTGTAGTCTTTAAGGAGATCCAGTCTCAGCTAATCTTTTGAAATGTACTTCTGTCATTACAGTTCTTTTTCTTTTTTTTTTTTTTTTGAGACAGAGCCTCAAGCTGTCCCCTTGGGTAGAGAGCTGTGGCATTAAAGCTCACAGCAACCTCCAACTCCTGGGCTCAAGTGAGTCTCCTGCCTCAGCCTCCCAAGTAGCTGGGACCACAGGCGTCCGCCACAAGACCCAGCCATTTTGGTTGCAGCCATCATGATTGTTTGGCAGGCCTGGGCTGGATTCGAACCTACCACCTTAGGTGTGTGTGGCTGGCGCCTTAGCCACTTGAGCCACAGGCGCCGAACCTACAGTTCTTTTTCTAACTGGAATGTTTAAAGTCTGCTAATGTTCTAATATGAAGCCATTCATTCTAATTTAATAACAATATGAAAAACATCCTATGCATGCACTCATCTAACTCTATTATTATTAGAGGTAAGACCTTAGGGATAAAGACATATGATTGGCATAATTTTATAATAGCTACCATTTAAATCTATCCTCTATGTATTATGTATATTATAATATATTGATCCCTATAATAATTAGCCGTATATATTAATGTTTGATATGTGAGAAAAATTTATGATCAAAAATATCACTGGACTCAGGGAGGGTTCAGTTTTGTTTTGGTCTTCTGTAGAGACCTATCATTTTGTGAATCCAGCATTCCTTCTGAAAACTGCTTCTCCCTTCTCCATGAACATGCTGTCAGAGGAATAGTCATGTTGTGATAGGGTCCTACCCCTTGGGGTCTGAGCCTTCTCCCATAATTTTGTGGAATAGAGACTAAGAGAACATTAGTCGATGGTATTTTTGTTTGTTTAATGGTAACACATAAAGCTTAAGAGTTGTTGATGGCCTATTTATCACCACAGGGACTGCAGACTTGGGGATAAGCAGGTTGCAGACAGAGAGATTGAAGAGTGTTATTGAAGTCCCTGCCTTTAATTTTCCCATTTACACATTCTGCCTCTGTGTCCTGATCATGATTTCCCCTTTTGGCTTAAGTTCAAATTTGGCTTTAGTCACTTGCAACCCCTGAAAGTCCTAACTTCTGATGCTGATAGTCATTTAGGTTGAAAATAGCTGGCATACAAAGGTTTCATTCAAAGCCTGATTATACTAGCTAGCTCCCCAAAGGGTTTTTGCCTAGTCAGGATTTTTTTCCATCCTGATCTCAAACACGACTAAAAAATAAATCTCATCTATTAAAAACAGTTGTACCAAAAAATAGCCAAATCCATTTTTATAGAAATAGAAAAACAATTCTAAAATTTATATGAAACCACAAAAGACCTCAAACTGCTAAAAAAAAATATTGAGAAAGAAACAAAGTAGGAGATATCACATGTCCTAATTTCAAAATATATTACAAAGCTATAGTGAATAAAACAATATGGTACTGGTAGAAAGACAGACATCTAGACTAACTGATCAGAATAGAAAGCCCAGAAATAAATCTACACATAGTTGGTAAACAAGTGTCTCAAGAATGCACAATGGGGAAAAGATTCTCTTTTACTAATGGTGCTGGGTAAACTAGATGCATGTTCATTACAGTATTATCCACATGCACAATAATAAAACTGAACTCTTTTCTTATATCAAACACAAAAATCAACTCAAAATAGATTAAACACTTAAATTTAAGACCTGAAACTGTAAAACTCCTAGAAGAAAACATAGGGAAAAGCTTCATGACGTTGACTTTGGTAGTTACTTCATGGATGTGACATCAAAAGCACAGGCAACTAAACTAAAAATGAGACAAGTGGGACTACAGCTAAAACACTCCTGAATAGCAAAGGGAAAGGATTTCTTCTATAGGATGGGAGAAATATTTGCAAACCTGATAAGGCATTAATTAAATGATAAATAAGGAACTCAAAAGCAGAAAAAACTAATAATGAGGTTAAAAGTTGGGCCAAGGATTTGAATAGATTTTTCTCCAAAGAAGACATACAAATGGTTAATACATGTATGGAAAATGCTTAAAATCACTATTATCAAGAAAATGCAAATTACATCCACAATGAGATATTAACTCAAACCTATTATGATGGTTATTATCAAAAAGATGAAAGATGACAACTGTTGGCAAGGATGTGGAGAAATGGGAACCCTAGTACAGTATTGGTAGGAAAATTAATTTGCATGGTCTTTATAGAAAACAGGGTGGAGTATCCACAAAAAATTAAAAATAGAATTACTGTACAGATCCATCAATCCCACATTTGGGTGTTTATTCAAAAGAATTGAAATCAAAGTGTTAAAGAGATGTATGTTCATTACAGCATCATTCATAAGATGTGGAAATAACCTAAATGTTGATAAATGGATAAAGAAAATGTGATATATATATATATCCTTGGCCTTAAAAAGAAGGATATTCTGCCATATTCTACAACATGAATGAAACTTGAGGACAATATGCTGAGTGAAATAAGCCACTCACAGAAGGACAAACACTGCACAATTCCATTTATATGAAGTATCTAAAGTAGTCAGACTACTCATAAAGGCAGAGATGGAAGGATGGTTGCCAGAGGCTGAAGGAAGAGGGAAATGGGGAGCTGCTAAACAACGGGTATAAAGTTTTATTTGTGCAAGACAAATCAGTTCTAGAGATCTGTGATACAACATTGTGCCTATTATTGATAATAATATGTTGGGCATTTAAATTTCTGTTAAGAGAGTAGATCTCATGTCAAGTATTCTTACTGCACTAAACTAGAAAATAGCCAAAGTCATTCCAACAAAAAAATCATCTCAAAAACTATTTCGTTGCTGTTTTTGTTGGATAACTATGAGTTTTATTCATTCATCTTTATTTCTTATAGAACTCAATAATATGTTCCATTCCCCAACATTTCAACACATTGGTCAAGAAAGGAAAAAGGAAGTTCTACAGCAAGTATTGGCAATATTCTCTGTGGACATGATGAACAAAAGAAAGAATTTAGTATTACAGGGAGGGAATATTTAATGGGATTACGGGATCCTAGAATGGGAAGAGACTTGGGATTATGTAGTCCTTGTTGGTGCTGCCGACACCTCAGTGCATGCCATGGCAGAGACTCCACAGGCTTGTACTTGGCTATCACAGTCATGTTGTAGGCCATGTTTCTAGGCCACAGAGTCCCTCTGCATGCTAGTTAGACGTTGTCTGTGTGTATCTACCTCTTCAGTAGAATTTTAAATTTAGCACGCCACACCCCATGTTCATGAATTGAATATGGATCCAATATTGTGTGACCACTTTGGCCTTGACGCTTAATACAGGTAACAATTTGCTCTGAGGCTTTGTGAAAGAAAAAAGTCTCAATCCTATCTAACAAAAAGAAAGTCTTAACTTTGCCTAACAATGGTTGAAGACCTAAAAAACCTATCGGGAACCATGTAATGTCATATAACATCTAGATATCTAGAAAGATATGAAGAAAGGCTACAATATTTGAAGAGAACAAAAATGACCATAGAGATAATTTCCCATCAGCATAACTTGGGACCCTGAGTTTTCCCAGAACGTACTTAAAAAGAAAACAAACTGGCTCAGCACCTGTGGCTCAAGCGGCTAAGGTGCCAGCCACATATACCTGAGCTGGCAGGTTTGAATCTAGCCTGGGCCTGACAAACAACAATGACAGCTGCAACCAAATAATAGCCAGGCATTGTGGTGGGCACCTGTAGTCCCAGCTACTTGGGAGGCAGAGGCAGAAGAATCGCTTGAGCCCAGGAGTTGGAGGTTGTTGCTGTGAGCTGTGATGCCATGGCACTCTACCCAGGGTGATAGCTTGAGGCTCTATCTCAAAAAAAAAAAAAAGTTGCATACACCGCATTAAATATATGAAAGGTCAAAGACTGAAAATAAAAGATTATTTAAAAAAAGAAAAAGAAAACAAACCAGTAAATTTGATTGAACAAACAGCTCATTTTTAATATTAGCTTTCACATACTAAGCAACTTATGGGAATGACCAAAGCAGTTCATGGAAACAACTTATTCTCAGTCCTCACACATAGACCTACTATAGACCAGAAACTTTTTCTTCTATCTGATCCAAATTACTTTTCTATTGCTCTCACCCGTTTTTCACACTTTCACTCCTAGGGACTTGCTACCTGACTTCTCTTTCCTTCATTGGTTACAGTTTTCATCCTTTAATTACCCCTTTTTTTGCTTTTTTTTTTTTTCCATAGAGACAAGGTCTCACTCTATCACCCAGACTGGAATATGGTGGTGTGATCATACCTCACTGCAGCCTCCAGCTCCTGGGCTCAAGTGATCCTCTTGTCTCAACCTGCTCAGTAGCTGGGACTACAGGCATGCACCACCATGCCCAGATAATTTTTCTAATTTTCTGTGGAGATGCTATATTTCCCAGGCTGGTCTCCAACCCCTGGCCTCAAGTGATCCTCCTGCCTCAGCCTCCCAAAGTGCTCAGATTACAGATGTGAACCATCACACCTGCCCTAATTATCCTTAATTTTTTTTAAGCAGTTCCCACTGGCTGAGTACAGATTTACCAGGCTGGTAAAAATTACAAAGTAGGCTTGGCACCTGTAGCTCAGCAGAGAGGGTACTGGCCACATGCACCGGGGCTGGTGGGTTCAAACTCAGCCCAGGCCTGCCAAAGAACAATGGCAACTACAATAAAAAAAAAAAAGTAGCCAGGTGTTTGTGGCAGGCACCTATAGTCCCAGCTACTTGGGGGGCTAAGGCAAGAGAATCACTTAAACCCAGAAGCTTGAGGTTGCTGTGAGCTATGATGCCATGGCACTCCACTGAAGCTGACATAGTGAGACTCTGTTTAAAAAAAAAATTACTAAGTATTTCTCCACATAGGATTTGGGAATGAAGGAGTGGGAATGAAGTTCATTTTATAGTACAATATGTGGATTATTATGTAAAATCAGATGCTATGTCAATATGTTATGTAAAATCAGTCGTTGTTGTATTAGCCCTCACTCATCCCAGCTCTTGCTGTGGGAGTCTCCTGAGGAGGGAGCATCATGAAGGCATGTTGGGAACATCATCATTGTCCATGTGTTTATGGCGGGGGACAAAGGGGCTGGTTGGAGAAGAATGCCTCCTTGGTGATGCTAATAAAGCAGCACTGAGCTGGACTGACATGAGGTACCAGACCCGCAAGGTGGGAAAAACAGAGGTCTCCAAGGTGAATGCTTGAGTTTGGGCACAGAAAGCCAGACCCGAAGATGGCCTGGTGTGTTTGAGGCCAAGCAAGGTGGAGTTAAGCCATTTGTTTTTCTCCTTTTTATTCCTCTCAGTTTTTAAAATACACTTTCTAAAATTCATAATCTGAGCAGTCCCTGGGTGGGGGAAGGAGACATGGTGGCCAGTGTTCATGACATTTGGGTGTTCTTCTCCCCCATACTCTCTATGGCTTAGAAGTGAACATAAAAATATCAAGTTCTAACACCATTAGGCTAATTACTGTTAATTTTGAGTATTTTAAAACTAAAAATATAGCCATTTCCTTCTGTTAAAATTCTCTATTATGGTCTTGCTATTTTATTTTTTTGAGACAGAGCCTCTAGCTGTTGTCCTGCGTAGAGTGCTGTGAAATCACAGCTCACAGCGACCTCCAACTTCTGGGCTCAAGTGATTCTCCTGCCTCTGCCTCCCAAGTAGCTGGGACTATAGGCACCCACCACAATGCCTGGCTATTTTTTGTTACAGCCATCATTGTTGTTTGGCAGGCCCAGGCTGGATTTGAAACCACCAACTCAGGTGTATGTGGCCAGCACCTTAGCCGCTTGAACCACAGGTGCCGAGCCTAGTCTTGCTATTTGTAAAATTTTCTTCTCTTCTAATCAGCAAAGATAAGCTTAGCCTTATTTGTGGATTTGTTTAGTCATTTGTTTAGCCCTGCAAACTTGCCGGTGAGCAGTTATAATTGCAGTTCTTGCTACCAGGGTGTTAAAATAATCCAGGTATTTAAGGCATGGAATGGAATAACTTAATGTTTCAGTGATTCAGAGGGATGGTAAGGTCATGGCCCATAACACAGTTACCTGGCTCAGGAGTGTGTACATTCAGGTCAAGTTAGAGAGCTCAGCTAAAATCCAGAAGTTCACTGACACCAGGGTTAGCGTTCCATTAAGGAACTTACAAGAAACTGCATCAGAATAAAACAAAGATTAAGGGACAGGAAGAAAGCTTGTAATTGTGTTATTGCAATATTCTGCAAAATCAGACTTTGACTTCTGTGGCCCTTTCTTTGAAGCTGAACGTGCCTCAAGTTTCTTACTGACAGGCATGAGCAATTGCATGAGTACTAAATTCTTTGATAATTCCAAGCATGATTCCATCCAAGGTTATGTGACAAGGCAGTGTGATAAATTCATATATGTTTGGCTATCTTGTGCATGTGTGTAGTTTTGTTACTTTGATTCGCAAAACTGAAAATTCCTCCAATATCCACAGAAAAGTATAAGGTACCATTTGGCAGGTCAAGAAAATGCCCTCCCTTATTCTTCGTCCCTACCTCATTCTTTCCCCTACGTTTTAGTTTACTAAGTTGTAGTGATTGGAATCATTCTTGGTGAATAATGCTGGGCCACGCTGAAGATTTGTGGCTGAGAGCTGGACCCTCGTCATCACCACGTACTTGTCAATGAGACAAGGTAACCCATGGTAACTGAGCTCGGAGCAGTAGGGGCAGACAGCCTCCGCTCCCCAGTGCTCTATAAAAGAGACCCGGCAAAGGGACCCTACCAGCTTCTAGCCCTCAGCCTGAGCCAAGGTGTGGAAAGAGAAGCCCAAGACCTCCGGAGCAGAGCATACCAGCTGCAGAGGCAAGGCCAGCATGTCACCTAACTTCAAACTTCAGTGTCACTTCATTCTGATCTTCCTGGTGGCGCTCAGAGGGGAGACCCGGTACCTAGAGGTGAGCCATCCCTGCGTGGACCCATCCTAGCTGCGTTGCGTGAGTGCTCAGCCTTGGGCGGCAGGCAGGCTGCCTCTGTTCTCAGCCTTTGTGGGGTTTGCTTTTTCTTCCCTCTCTGTCGGGTGCTCTCTTTCCTTCCTGGTTTACCCTAGACCGGTCTTCCTCCCAGCACCTGAGCATCCCTTCCTCGCTCCCTCCCTGTGGCCGCTGGGGAATAGATGCCCAGGACTGCCGGAGAGGGTGAAGACCTTCCCGTCTTCTCCAGACTCGGGGAGACCTTGACCACTTCTCTTTAATTCGCTTTGCTCAACAGCAAGGAGGGTGCCTCACTCCCGGTTCCTTTTCTTTCCCACCCCTTGAACTTTTCTGGGCTGACCCATTTTTCTTGCTAGCTGAGGGAGGCGGCGGACTACGACCCTTTCCCGCTCTTCAGCGCCCACTTGAAGCGGGAGCTGGCCGGGGAGCAGCCGTACCGCCGCGCGCTGCGTGAGTCGGGGTTGCGGGGCGGGCATGCGGGGCGCCGGGTGTGCGGGGAGGCGCCCAGGGCCGGAAGGAGCGAGTGTGGCGTCCCTCGGGGCGCGGGAACCCGGCGCGCAGAGGCGGGAGTCGAGAGTCGGGGAGCCCGCGCTGGGGAGCCCCGGCACCGGGCGAGCGCAGGGGGCGAGCGCAAGGGGCCCACCCGAGGCGGGCACCGGGGACTGCGGCCCGAGACTCCCGGCCCGGTGCCCTCCCCCAGGGTGCCTGGACATGCTGAGCCTGCAGGGCCAGTTCACCTTCACCGCCGACCGGCCGCAGCTGCACTGCGCCGCCTTCTTCATTGGCGAGCCCGAGGAGTTCATCACCATCCACTACGACCTGGTCTCCATCGACTGTCAGGGCGGGGACTTCCTGAAGGTGAGGCGACCCTGCTTCGCGCAGCCCAGCGGGGTTAGGGGAGGAAGGGGCCGGGGCGCTGCGCCCAGCGCGGGGAGTGGGTGGCGACTCCTCTTGGGACGCTCCGCGGGTGCCGGAGTCCGAGAGGCGCGCCCGGGAACTCCCACGCTCTCTCCAACCCCTGGACCTCGGCCCCCGTCCCGCAGGGCTGGTACCTCCGGACACTGCAGTGGTTTTAACTCCCTTCTGTGCGCTTTCGAGGCACTGGTAACTTGTAAAGACTTAACTCGCAGCACGAAGTGTTGTATGATGCAATCCCAGGCAGGCGAAATCAGATAAAAACTAGCTCCAGAGCGCGAGTCTTCGCACCAGCGGGTCTAGGTTAGAGGCCCCGCCCCCCGCGCGAGCCTGAGAGCTGAGCCCGCCTCGCTGCTGCTGGTCCCTCTCTTCGCGGAGCTGTTCCCAGCATACAGGGGTTATGTTCAATGCCTGGGCGACCCAATTTTAGAGCAAGAGGGCAGTGGCTGCTGCGAAGGATGCTGAAGGGGGATCTAACTTGAGGCAGATGGGAGGTGAGAGCAAGCCCCCCAAATTAGCAGCATCCCCACTTCAATCAGTCTCTCTAACAGGTCAGCTTAGAATGGCTGATGGAGTTCTACTCTGCAATTAAAAATAATCATGATTTAAACCTCCAAAAGTAGAATTATTTTGGAACCTGTCAAACGCGTTGGAAATAATGGGTTGTTGGCAATTTTGCTCAGGGGGACTAGACTGGACTCATTAAACTGGAGACCTGTGATGATTTGGGAAGTAAACCCAATAGATTCTGATCCTTTATCCAACTGCAAAGTTTAACAATCGAAGGGAGAAGTCCCACGTGGCATAACAGCCTGCGTGTTGAAGCAGTTCTTAATATTTTAAAGTAATATCTGATGACTTTTAAAAAAATGGGCATACGTAACCATTGGCAGGTTAAGTTTCTGCTCTGTTTTTTTTCTTTTGCTACTTGTTTTTGAGATATTTTGTTTACATTTCGCTGGCCACAGGAAAGAGAGCAGTTGAATGGAACCCAAATTACATTTCTGTAGAATTCAGTGTACATTGCTATAGTTTCACTGACCGATATGGTTGAAATGATGTAATAAATATAAGAAAGTTGATTTACATTGAAAGCTTTCAGGCTTGTAAAGAAAAAAAGCATTAATTAATTAATTAATAATATTGCTCGTGAACAACCTTCAAAGTTAAAATATATGCAAATGAAAAACAAGAAGGCCAGAGTGTAGGCTGCCTGTTCCTCACGTGTGACTGAAGGCTCATTGCTGGGTAACTTCCCCTCCTCTCAACACACCCGTGACTTCGGTTGATAGAAATGATAGCATCTATGTCTATATATTTTTTAAAGGTATTTGATGGTTGGATCCTTAAGGGGGAGAAGTTCCCCAGTTCCCAGGATCATCCTCTTCCCACGACTGAGCGGTACATAGATTTCTGCGAGAGTGGCCTTAGCAGAAGGAGTATCAGAGCCTCCCAGAATGTGGCCATGATCTTCTTCCGGATCCATGAACCTGGAAATGGATTCACATTAACTATAAAGACAGAGCCCAACCTCTTTCGTAAGTGGGTTCACTGTCTTCTCTGTTAAAAGGCAGAACTTGGGGATCAAACCTACTTTTCAAAGGTAATATAATTGCAGGGACTTTTAAGTAAGTTAAACTGAGGAATGATTTGAATGGAAATGTTGTTTTAATTAGAAAGGACCTAATGGGTATTTTTTTATTAAGTATAATAAAAATCAAATCACAGATTGTAATTTATTTCCCAGGCTAGAGAGTATGCTAATTTATGACCAGTATAATTCTGTTTGTTTGTTTGTTTTTCCCAAAGTCTTATTCTGGTCTCCCAAGGTACTACAATGCATTCAGTGACAAACTTTAACCTCCCAAGTCATTCTACTGATCCCAGATAAGCTTGAGGGATCAGATATGAAGTTACAGTTGTAGAGATATTTAGGCAAAGGCTGAAGGGCCACAAATAGGGATTGTGGTAGATAGATGTCATGCCCTGAGTGGTGGGTTGGACCAGAGCACCTCATGCTGCCTTCAGATTCTCAGCCCACCACTCTAATGCAGTTCCTTTCTGTTAGACATTTACATAGATTATGCTGTAACATTGAATAGCTTGGGACAGCCTAAAGGACGTTATCTTAATCAAAATGAGCTTATTCATCTATTTATTGTTTTTTCTCCTATTAAGGGAAAATAATCTTTAAAAAAAATAGAAGTAAGCATATTACTCATTTTAAATTGCATGCAACAGTAGTAATATTAACTCTTCATGTAGTTGAAGGATATGGGGTAATCTGCCATAGAATAATGTACTACTGATCTTATGATTTCTATTTAAAAAAAAAAGAATTTCTGAAAGAAGCCCCTATCAAAGAGGCCGTTTCTAAGGACTGGAGCAGAATAATTCTAGAGACAAAGTAAAATATTTTTCCTATGTTTTGTTTGGATAGAAATGAGAAACTTTCCAGAATCATCAAGGAATTTCAGTTCTTTTAGAAATTAAATGTCATTTAAAATATAATAAGGAGGCTTGGCGCCTATAGCTCAACTGGCTAAGGCGCCAGCCACGTACACCTAAGGTGGCAGGTTCGAATCCCCAGCCCGGACCCGCCAAACAACAATGACGGCTTCAACCAAAACAATAGCCGTGCGTTGTGGTCCCAGCTACTTGGGAGGCAGAGGCAAGAGACTCGCTTGAGCCCAGGAGTTGGAGGTTGCTGTGAGCTGTAATGCCACGGCACTCTACCCAGGGGGACAGCTTGAGGCTCTGTCGCAAAAAAAAAAACAGCCGGGCGCCGTGGCAGGCACCTATAGTCTTAGCTACTGAGGAGGCTGAAGCAAGGGGATCACTCACTTGAGCCCAAGAGTCTGAGGTTGCTGTGAGCTATGACAGTACAGCACTCTATTGAGGGTGACAAAGTAACACTCTGACTTAAAAAAAAAGCAGGCACAGTACAATCTCATTTTTGTTTGCTTGTCCATACATATTGCCTTGCTCTATGTAGAAACAGATGATTATGATGTTTGATCAACACTTGCTTTGGGGGGGTAGTATTTTGGGTAATGTTTTACTTTCTTCCATATTCTATTCTGAATTGCTATCATCCTTAACAATAATCACATTATATAAAAATAGATTTTAAGAATCACAATTAAAAAGTTAACAAAAGCATCCACTTCAGTCAGGGAAAAAAAAAAGGGTCAACAAAAAAAGCACATACAACTTGAGAGTACCTGGCTAAATGAATGGCTACCGGAAGCAATGTCTTGAAGAATTCGGGGGGAGTCTCCCAGGTGGTCATATGTGTAAGTGAGGTCCACTGGACTACCTATAAGGGCCACTTTTAGATCATTATGAAGCCAACTGAAATAAAAACAACATTTTTATTAATTTATTTTTTAAGTCTTTTATTTATTTTTTTTCTTTTTTCCATTTTGACCAAGGCTGGGCTTGAACCCACCACCTCTGACATATGGAGCCCGTGCCCTGCCCTTGAGCCACAGGTGCCACCAGTCTTTTATTTTTTATTATTCAAAAAAGCTTCATTTTCTTATTTAGCTTTTTGACTCTGTAATTGTGCCTTCAACATTTCACAACAATTTTCTACTCCTCAATAAGGAAAGCATGTTTGATCTTCTCATGAACACATTTAGCACACGTGAAACCACAATAGGCCCTGCTGACATGTTTTCCTGTTTTATTTTATTTTTTTTGAGACAGAGTCTCACTATGTCACCCTCAGTAGAGTGCTGTGTCGTCACAGCTCACAGCAACCTCCAACTCTTGGGCTTAAGTGATTCTCTTGCCTCAGCCTCCCAAGTAGCTGGGACTACAGGTGCCCGCCACAACACCTGGATATTTTTTGTTACAACTGTCATTGCTGTCTAGCTGGCCCAGGCTAGGTTTGAACCCACCACCCGTCGTGTAGTGGCTGGCGCCGTAACTACTGTGCTACGGGTGCCAAGCCATGTTTTCCTGTCTTAGACATCCTCATAAGAGCATCAGGTCTCACAGCAGGTCCCCTTCAAGTCTGCCAGGGCATGCATCACACACAGATTTTGGTGCTTTCCCAACTTTCTTGGTATAAAGGTAAATAATTCTATTACCCGGGGTTCCCAAAAGCCAAATTTTGTTAGAGGCTGTATTGTAGGAAAGCCTCTGATGGTATGTCAAATGCTGGACCGTTCTGAGTGCCTATAGACAGTGTCCCTGGAAGATGCTGTCACACACAATTTAGAGCTAGGTAAGTAAGTTAAGCATAGTTATTGGTCTTACCAATGCTACGTGCTATTTATATCAATGCTAAGTGTCTATTTACTATAACTAAATCTTAAGAGCACAAAAGCACCACAGAACATTTAATAAGGGCTCAGCGCCTATAGCTCAACCGGTTAAGGTGCCAGCCACGTACACCTAAGGTGGCGGGTTCGAATCCCCAGCCTGGACCCGCCAAACAACAACGATGGCTGCAACCAAAAAAAAAAAAAAAAAAGCCAGGCGTTGTGGCGGGCGCCTGTGGTCCCAGCTACTTGGGAGGCAGAGGCAAGAGACTCGCTTGAGCCCTGGAGTTGGAGGTTGCTGTGAGCTATAATGCCACGGCGCTCTACCCAGGGGGACAGCTTGAGGCTCTGTCTCAAAAAAAAAAAAAAAAAAAAAAAAAAAAAGAACATTTAATAAGTATAATTTACTATGTACATTTCAAAATAATGTCGCAGAAATACACATCAAGGCAATTCAATGCATTAACTTGTTATATAGGAATGCTAACAATTAAGCAAACTATAAACAGAATAATTGATTTATAATTTTCATTTGGTAGTACTATCCATAGAGCAGGGTCAATCACCTTTTAATTATCTATAAGAGCATTTAAACATAGTTCATAAAAATAAACTACTTCATTGACATTTGTTCTCTATGGCAGGGAATGAATCCAGTTTCTTCAAAAATAAGTTATAAAGCTATGCACAGCCCCTCACACCTGTAATTCTAGCACTCTAGGAGGTTGAGGACGGAGTATTGCTTGAGCTCAGGACTTTGAGACCAATTGACCAAGAGCAAAACTCTGTCTCTATTAAAATTGAAAAAATTAGCCAGGCATAGAGGTGTCCACTTGTAATCCCAGCTTCTCTCAAAGCTGAGAAAGGAAGATTGCTTGGGTCCAGAAATACAAGGTCGTAGTGAGTTACGATAAGGCTATTGCACTCTACCCAAGGTGACAGAGTAATATACTGTATCCAAAAAAAAAAAAAAAAAAGCGAGGAGACCATATATATTATGGTTTGTCTAAGACTGCTAGTTTTTACCTGTTATTGTGGAGTAATTAACAACTTCTTAACAATTTCAATGGTGCCTCTCTTCAGACAACAAACTATATAGCTGCCCTCTTTATTAAGTATCTAAGATATAAATAAAAATACAAGAGGGTATTCTACAGAATAACTGGCCTATGACTTTTTTTTTTTTGAGATAGAGTCTTAATATGTCGCCCTCAGTAGAGTGCTATGGCATCACAGCTCACAGCAACCTCAAACTCATGGACTCAAGCAATTCTTTTGCCTTCGCCTCCCAAGTAGGTGGGACTACAAGCACCTGCCACAATGCCCAGCCATTTGTTTTATTGCAGTTGTCATTGTAGTTTAGCAGGCCTGGATCTGGTTCGAACCTGCCTGCCTTGGTGTATGTGGCCAGTGCCCTACCCACTGAGCTATGGGCACCGAGCCATGACTTTTTCCTTTTTATTGAGACGGAGTCTCACTCTGTCACCCTGGGTAGAATGACATGGCATCACTGTAAGCTCAAACTCTTGGGTTCAACCCTTGCCTCCGCCTCCCAAGTAGCCGAGACTACAGGCACCCACCACAATGCCAGGGCAGATTTTTGTTTTTCTATGTTTAGTTGAAGGAGCCCAAGGGATCCACCTAGCTCAGCCTCCCAGAGTGCTAGGATTACAAGCATGAGCCACTATAGCTGCCTGTGACTATAAAAATAAAGTCAAAAAAGAAGCTGGAAGAGTCAAAACATTTAATTGCAATGTGAGACTGCATGCAGACTGGATCCTGGGCAAAAAGAAAAATTGCTATAAAAGCAATTATGGGAAAGTTGGTAGAATTTGAACATAAACTGTAGATTAGGTAATAATTTATTTTTTATTTATTTATTTATTTTTTTGAGACAGAGCCTCAAGCCGTCCCCCTGGGTAGAGTGCCGTGGCATATACAGCTCACAGCAACCTCCAACTCCTGGGCTCAAGCGAGTCTCCTGCCTCAGCCTCCCAAGTAGCTGGGACCACAGGCGCCCTGCTATTTTTTGGTTGCAGCCATCACTGTTGTTTGGCGGGTCCGGGCTGGGGATTCGAACCCGCCACCTTAGGTGTACGTGGCTGGCGCCTTAGCCGGTTGAGCTATAGGCGCTGCGCCTAATAATTTATTATTAAACTAAATTTCCTAGTAAGAAAGTGCCCCTTGTTAGCCGGGTGCAGCAGCTCATGCCTGTAATCTTAGCACTCTGGGAGGCCGAGGCAGGTGGGCTGCTTGAGCTTACAGGTTTGAGACCAGCATGAGCAAGAGTAAGACCCTGTCTCTACTAAAATTAGAAAAACTGAGGCAAGATGATCGTTTGAGCCCAAGTTGGAGGCTGTGCGATGATGCCACAGCACTCTACCCAGGGTGACAGCTTGAGACTCTGTCTCAAAAAAAAAATGCCCCTTGTTCATAGGAAATCCTCACTAAAGTATTTAGGCATAAATGGGCATCATGGCTGCAACCGACTTCCCAATGATTCAGAAAACTATATTCACACATTTATATAAACTGAGAAGCATAAGGCAAATACGGGAAAAAGTTAACATCAATTAATCTGAGTGAACAAGACATAAAAATGACATACAAAGACCATTTCAAGGATCTTGAAATATTTTAAAATAAAAAGCTAACAAGACAAAAATCACCAAGTTGAGGGGAATGAACCTGTTAGAAATTGTCTTTCAAGTATTTGGGGGGGGGTCTCACTACCACTAAATCTATTAGTAATCAATTAAAATGTCATTTTTCCTATATAAAACAAAAAAACTACCTATTTTTAAAACCCTGAATAACTATTGTTACTAACCTCTTTCGAATTCTAGCATTAAATAGTGGTGCCTCAAAACGTGGATTTGTACCAATCAGAAGGACAACATCTGCCTCTTCCACTCCAGCAATTGTAGTATTAAGAAGATAATTGGAACGCAAATCTGTGCTAAAATACACAACATATAAAGTGAAAACTTACTTTAAAACTAATACATACCAAGAACCCACCAAATATTCTCATTTTCATCACAGCCATGGCATTCTCAGATGAAAAATTTCATAAAGTATTTCTAAATTAAATCAAAGTTTCGTATCTTTATTTATTTATTTATTTATTTATTTTTTGAGACAGAGCCTCAAGTTGTCACCCTAGGTAGAGTGCCGTGGTGTCGCAGCTCACAGCAACCTCCAACTCCTGGGCTTAAGCAATTCTCTGACCTCAGCCTCCCAAGTAGCTGGGACTACAGGCGCCTGCCACAATGCACAGGTATTTTTTGGTTGTAGTTGTATTGTTGTTTGGCAAGCCGGGCTGGATTGGAACCTGCCAGCTCTGGGGTATATGTGGCCAGTGCCTTAGCTGCTTGAGCTACAGGTGCCCAGCTGATTCTCCTATCTCTTACAGCTACTGGTTTGATTTTGGTAAATATGTGAAAATAAATTGAGAGGTACAGTGGAGAATCCAGGTTGTCATATATTAAGTTTGATGCCACAGATGTGGTTGTTTTATAAATAACTTATAACTGAAAGAAAAAAGAAAACCTAGATGCTAGCTTCCTATTTCTCACCCAGCTCCTGCGGTGGGGAAGACTTCTTCAGTGCATAAGGTGTCAGAGTCCACTCTATTGAGCAAATCTTTGAGAGCTACTAGGGCTTCAGCATCTACCAAGCCACCTGCAATTGCTGCCACATCTTTACCTTGAAAACTCTGCAACTAGAAATGGATGGAAAGGTTATCACCAAAACCATACATTCAGCAAAGACTACCACAATGACTGTTCAGAAAATAAAAGTCAATTTCAACTACCAAAAAGTAACACCCATCAGACTAAAACGTTTTACACTATTAATTAATCTCAACATGAGAAGCAGAAGGGGTGTTATGTGGGGCCAATGATAACACTAGCTTAGAAGAAAGCTATTTGTTTTATACTTAGGAACAAAGGGGCTTCAAGATGAAGTTTGGAGAATGAAGACTATGAAGTTATCTTAAATCCAATCTCCTCTGAAGTATGGGCTATTCCCTCTGGCCCTCTGTGTATATTGCCTTTCTCTGACCAAAAAACCCCAATGACCAGTGGATTTCCTCCACTTTTGTTCTACCAAGCTTATATTCATTGTTACTTAGACTTTGCTGAAAAGAAACACCTTCTCTAGGAAGGCATCCTGATACACTAAGAGCAGCATGTGATAACTGCTGAACTATGCAAAGTTACCACAAGATTGTGGAAGGCAGGACCCATGTGTCTGTGGTCTTTATATCCCTGTGGCATATAGTTCTCAATAAATGTTTGTAAAATGGAAAATTAATCATAACCTAGGTAAGAGGAAAGGAGACGCAAATTCCCACCCTCTCTTCAAGGCAAAGATGTTTTTTGAAAATCACAAACGCTATTTATATTATATTTCAAATTTTTACCATTCCAGCTACACGAGAGAGTGCATCCTCCCAGGAGGTATAGGTTAAAAGACCTTTTTCATTTCTGACCATCGGCTCCGTAAGTCTTTGACGTTTTAGCCCATCATAAGCAAATCTGGACAACAGAAATTATACCATTTGTGGACTCTTGCTAAAGAGGCAATTGTGATTTAAGTTAAAAATCTATAAGAAATGTTATTTAAATACAGTATTAGATAATATGTTAAACAGAATACCTAGATACAATCACTCTGGATTTTTAAATAAATGAACTAATAAATAGATTACTTTATTTATAATCATAACCTAAAACTGAAATTACCATTTAAAGTTTTTCTTTTTAAAATTTTTCTTTTCCTTTATATATATCTGTATATATGTATATATGTATATATATTGTTGTTGTTAAAAGTTTGATTTATTATATTTAACCATTTGGACCTGAAGACCAGGAAAACTGGTTTGACTGTTTTTTCCTATATTCTTATTTTTCCTATATTCATTAACTTTGGCTAAATCCCAAGAGCTGGGTAAACCAGTAAACTTACTCTCTTACTTATTAGTTGCTGATATTGAGCACTATTGAAAAGAGACATTGTTGGGGTGGCGCTTATGGCGCAAAAGGGTAAGGCGCCAGTCCCATATGCTGGAGGGAGGTGGATTTGAGCCATATGCTTCAAATCCGGCCCTGGCCAAAAATGGCAAAAAAAAAAAAAAGAAAAGAAAAGAAAAGAGACTGTTAGATTAATGGTAAATCAAGAAAAGTAAGGTGAAAATTGCTGGGGAATTCAGGGATGGGGTTAAATTGGTACCAGTCAGCAGGGTCCAGAATTAAACATATTAACTCACATTTAGCTTCTTTTCTCCAATGAACAAACTGAAGTGGACTAAAAAAAAATAAAAATAAATTTTTTTTTGAGACAGAGTCTCAGTATGTCGCCCTTGGTAGAGTGCTGTCGCATCACAGCTCACAGCAACCTCAAACTCTCAGGCTTAAGCGATTCTCTTGCCTCAGCCTTCCAAGTAGCTGGGACTACAGGCGCCCGCCACAACACCCAGCTATTTTTTGTTGCAGTTGTCATTGTTATTTAGCAGGTCCAGGCTGGGTTCAAACATGCCAGCCATGATGTATGTGGCCGGCACCCTAACCACTGAGCTACAGACACTAAGTATTTCAATTTCTCCATGTGAAAGGAAATAGGATCTTTCTCAAAGTTAATATGAGTTAATATGAATGCCAGTGTGATAAACCTAGGACTTTTTTTTTTTTTTTTTTTTTTTGAGACAGAGCCTCAAGCTGTCCCCCTGGGTAGAGTGCCGTGGCATTACAGCTCACAGCAACCTCCAACTCCTGGGCTCAAGCGAGTCTCTTGCCTCCGCCTCCCAAGTAGC
>CAUYTI010101212.1:0-22500 GCA_963575145.1 Galago senegalensis
AAAGCAATAACTGAGAAAATGACATGAAGGCTGTGTTGACCAGTTTGATGGAAGTATTTCAGAATGCATGTGAAAACCCCACACTGTACCCCAGAAGAGTATCAATGTACATAGTTAACATTCAATAAAAAAAATAAAAAATTAAAAAATTAAAAATTTAAAAAAAAAAAAAGAATTGGAATTTATAACGGCAAATCTTCTCCACACAGAAAGCACCAGGACCAAATGGTTTCAC
The DNA here is from genome assembly GCA_963575145.1 of Galago senegalensis. Taxonomy (NCBI): domain Eukaryota; kingdom Metazoa; phylum Chordata; class Mammalia; order Primates; family Galagidae; genus Galago; species Galago senegalensis. The sequence goes on from CAUYTI010101212.1 coordinate 236, forward strand.
TGGTAAATTCTGATAAATGTTTAAAGGACAAATATCACAATAACTAAGAAAATGACATAAAGGCTATGTTAACCAGTTTGATGAAAATATTTCAAGTTGTATATGAAACCCACCACACTGTACCCCATGATTGCATTAATGTACACAGCTATCATTTAATTTTAAAAAAGGACAAATATCCCTGTTATACAACCTCTTTGAGAAACCAGAGAAGGAAGTGAAGTTTCTCAACTTAATTAATGCTCCTGTCACTTCTATTCAGCTTTCTCCTGAACGTCTTATTTAGACAATGTTAAATAAAATTTCGTAGGGGGACATTGCCTTGGATTAAGCTCCTTCACTAAGCCTAACAGTAACCCATACAGAATTAAACTACCATGGCTGAGTTTCAGTTAACTGCAGGAGGTTCTATAGCCCAGCTCGACTTGTTTTTACAAGTTTACAGTATCCTCTTAAAATTCCTGTACAAAATTAGAAAATCTGGAAAAGCCAATCTAGTCAAAGTAATGTCATGAATAATTTATATAATAATCCAACTTTTTTTGTTTTGGTTAGTGGTTTTTGTCTCTTCTAGGAGAGCTTATAAATTCTCCAAGTTTATAAAAATATTCTCTGTATCCTTCTAGAATAATCACAGTTTTAACTTTTACATTTAAGACCTGTAACATACCTCAGATTAATATGTGACTATGGTACGAGATAGGAGTTGTGGTTCATTTATTTTCCACCCAAATATCTAGTTTTCCACTAGGGCTTGTTGAAGACTTGGCATTTCCTATTAAAAATGCATGGACTTGGGGAGAGGACTTCTCAATATAAGACACTAAAATAATTCAATATGCCTATGTATATTTTTAAATCACACAGCCCAATAAAAAATAGTCCAAAGACTCACCTACAGTACTTCACAAAGAAGATATAGAAATGGCTAATAAACACAAGAATATATGTTTAGCCAGTGCATTTACCAGGGAAATGCAAATTAAAAGCATAATGATGTATCACTACGCCCACTAAAATTCCATGTCTTAAATACACAATATCTGGAAGAATTTCCATATCTAAAGTGTACTATGTCCTATAGGTGATATTTCCTTATACTTAAAATTGATACGCTTTTTCTTTCTTAGTGACACATAAGACTGTGCATTTTAGTAAGTGGCATCTTAGACTTGTTGGAATAAGTCTTTATTATAAGCCAGTCCTTTCCGACTTTTCATCTTTCCGACTCTTACTGTCCCACTGAGTTCTTCCCAACACCCAACAATACAGCGATATATTCCAGTTCATTCTCTCATGAACCACTTCCCAATCCTGGCTTCAGTGCTTGGATGGAACATGTCTTCAAAGCAAGAGGAAAAGCCTATTAAGAAAAACAAAAATTAAGACAGACAAAATAATCAGTAGGAAAAATGAGTGACAGGGATAACCTTGATCCATTACCCAGAGCCCTGATTCTGCTGATGCGGCATGTGGTCTGCCTCTCTTTCCTTGAAAACTGGTAAATTCCTAAGTAGAGCGAGCTTTTCAAAAGGACTTTTAAAAAGACTGGCAATAATTAATAAGTCTCTCTTCCGTCTCATTCCACACAAAAGAGTGTGCAGAAGCCCTTCTAGTTTGTGCGGTTTTGTTGCCTTCGTATGAAAAATCCTTCACACCTTCAGAAACGCTGCCAAATCCTTGTCTCGGTTTCTTCCCCGCAGACTCCTCCTCCCCACCTCCGCCCTCCGCCACTCTCTTCATGGATTCATCATCTCAGTGTCTAACTGAAGAGCTCTGAACTGCTGAAAGCTAAGCCTAAAATAATTAGCTAAAACCTAAACGTTTTACTGGTGGCAATGTAACTCCCTAAGCACTCTCTTTTATATAAGCATTTGCAAAATAGTGCACCCAGAATGAAACTTATGAATGGTGCAGGATAGAGTGACTAATTTACAATGTAACCCGATGAGGAGGGAGTCGAGCTGGGGAGCCTTGCAGAGCTTTGCTTACACAGCCAGGGTTCTGGAAATAACAGGTTAGAATTTGTTCCTCAGACGTAAACACTTGAAATGGACTGGATAACACGTATAAACAAAACTACCTAAAAACATACCACGAGGCAAGGAGAATGAATGGGCTTGAACTGACAGGATGAAATCACTGCTTTGGACGAACTGAATTCTGTGCCTCTCAGGATCCTTTATAAGAGGTGCCATTTAATTGAAGTCCACTCTTGTCATATGTGAATTAGACCTGGTTTTTCCTCCAGATTATAAAATGGGCCAGCAGGAAGATAAGTTTGATCCCCAGAAAAATGGCTTAAAAGAGGGGGGAAAATCTGTTGTTCATGTAACATGAATCTTTACAAAGGTTCTGTGCGTATAGAAAGATTATCACATACATAGGGCAGTGGTTCTCAGCCTTTCTTATGCTACAACCCTTTAATACAGTTCCGGTGGGTCCCGACCCCCAGGTTGAGAACCGCTGCTGTAGGGCTTTCTATGTCCTGGTGCTCTGTGTGTTTTTCAAACATTTAGTCCTATAAGATACAGATTGTTACCGTTCATCTTTTACCAATGAGGACACTGAGCTAAGAAGGACAAAATTAATTCACAACTGGATGGAGAAGTTCTATCCCTCTTCTCTGGGGTATACCTTTGAGTCTTGCCCAATTTAAGGGCAGGGGGCTTTGTGGTGTGTTATTTAAAGAACAGAAGCCCTTTAGTAGTGATCCCTACAGCCAGTTTGTCACTGATGCTTTCTAACGGGCCAAATGTGTTCAACTGGGTTGACTTAAAGCCCCACTGGGAACTTTTACTTGGAGCTCTCCCCAGACCATGACTCCTCCCATAGTTCTGGGGATTTGGCCTGGAGAGAGGGCCCAGAGAGCTTGTCCTTGATGGATCCTGGACCCCAGTTCTTTACACTCTCTCTTGCTATATCTCGTTATCTGCTTTTATGTTAGAGCTTGATGTGGATCTGAGCTGTGAGTCCTTTCAAGTATCTGATCTTGGGGAATCTCTATACCAGGCACAGAAGTGAATAACTGACCCAGGTTTAGCAGGCTGATGAATGACACAACTGGGTTCCAAACCTCAGCACTGCGAGCCCGGAGTCTCTGGTGTTAACCACATGCTGTGCCACCTGTCGCTAACATTGGTGCCCAAATTATAATGGCGTGAGGACTATGGTGAGGCCATTTCTCAAGCGTTCACAAATATTTTAGGGAGCCCATGGTGGTCTCTCATCTAGGCTTGGATTCTGCCCTCCAAGGTTCTTCTCCATCAGTCTCCTGGCTGGTGAACTTGAGGTTGGCAGAATTCTAAGTGATCCCCTAAGATTTCTCGGCACCCAGGCAGACGAGCCCTGCCATAATCTCTTGGCTGAATATGGTCCATCTTCCTGTGATGAAGGTTATTTTATACATGGCACAGAGGACTTTAAGAGTGGGAGGCAATCCAGGTGGGTCTTACCTAATCAGGTAAGCCCTTTAAAAACAGAGGTTCTCTGGGGAGTGACAGTGCAGTCTCCATGGACAGGGCTCCAAGACCAGAATGTCTTTGGGTCCTTATTGGTCTAGAGATGGTACAAGAGAAACCTAAACTAACAAACTGTACCAAGTTGCTGCCATTAGAGACGCCAGGTCCCTCTCCTTTGTCTTGCCACTTCTCCAAGAGTTCACCGTTCTCTTTTGAAGATGTTATATCAGCTGGAATCCAAAGCCACCTCTTTCAGAACTCCCCATTCCCTGGGTGTCTTCCCGGCATATGTGAAATATCCACATCAATACACTTCTGTTTGTTGTTCGCTCACTAATCTGTCTTTTGGTAAAGAAGAGTGGTTCGATTTCTCGTAGGCATCTACAGAGATTATTCTTCCCCTACACGCATTAGGACTTCTGACTTAGAGAACTGTGAGATTCTACGTGGGGGTTGTGTTAAACTACTAAGTTATGGTAACTTGCTATGTAGTGTAGAAAAATCAGACTATCCTTCAGCTATAGTCACTCAAAGGAGAGTTCCTCACTGCCCCTGGGAGAACTTCCTCCCTGAATGCTGTTCTTTGCTCACCAGTCATCTCCTACAGCTCCAGAGCTCCCGACCTACAGAGCGCTCAATGAGGTGAACCAGGCTAGCTTCCCATAATGCTCCCTGGAACCTTCTCCTCACAGGTCTAGGGATCCCTCTGCCACCAGGACCAGAGTAAGACTGTCACTGCCAAGAAGCAGTGCCCATGGCTGAAAATCACTAAGGTCACCTCCAAAGTGCTCCCTTTGGCCATCTGGTGACTGCAGTGATATTCATCCATGAGGTATGTAGCTTTTAATTGCCCAACCTCATTCCCATGAAATCATGAGGGTGAAGCCCCCCAATGGGATGACTATCCTTAACATGGAGAGGGGGAAACCAGGGCACCATCTCTGTCTGCCACAAGAGGACACAGCCAGGCATCCCCTGCAAACCAGGAAGGTAGGTACTTAGCAGGATAGACCAATACCTTGATCTTGGACTTCCTGGACAGCCTCCAGAACTGTGAGAAATAAATGTTTGTCACAGAACCCAGTGGGTCTGTGGTACTCTGTCATGGCAGCCTGAATCAGCTGAGATAGAGAAGCTCTCCCTCTCTCCCACCCCAGCTCCTCCCTCCTCCTTGTCTCTCTCCTCCCCCACTTCCCCTCTGGCTGCTGAGAAGATCAAATAAAAGATGGAAGAGTCTGAAAGCTCATAGCCAACATTTTGAGGAAAGCCTACTTGAGAATAAAACCAGGATGAGAAAAGAAGAGCTCAGAAGGGAACAGACAGGGGCAGGCAGCCAATGGCAGCTTTGTTTAAACCTCTCCATCCAATCATCTAGACAGGACCCAGTGCATTTCTTTTGCTCAACCCTCTTCGGGTTGGGTTTTTGTCATGTACACTGAGAAAGTTCTGACCAAAAGGCCTGGTTCATTCCCACAGAACTTTTGCTGGCCTCCTCGCCCAGCACCAGCTTCCTTCTAGTCCTAACCGCCCTCTCCTAAGTGCCCTCATTCCATTTTGACTTGCCGAAAGGGCTGGTTCACTAATGGGAACATCATTTTCAGCGTCTCCTATGAGTCCCTACCGGCTGCTTGCTTTATGGCTGATAGAGCTTTTTGCCTTTCTTTCTGTTTGTTTTACTTATTTTTTTTTTTTAATGCTTCTCAGGAGTCATTCACATATATTCTGTCTCCATTATCCTGGGCAAATACCAACCAGATAAAAATTTCCCAATACCGTTAATTAAACTTCATGAACTACTTTTTTTTTTTTTTTAAGAGCGCTTAAACTACCTACCACAGTCAAATATTTTATGAACTTTGCAGGGCAGGAAGTGCAGGCAAGAGGAAAATGTAGAGGGACTATAAACAAACCATCACCCAGGGCACTCGATTGGGGAGATGAGACTGTCAAGGGAGAAATAGTACACATAAAAGTAAAAAATGACCTTGATGTCAGCACAAGAGTATTTGTGTTAAACTTATATTGGAGAATTGGAAAAGCTCAATGAACTCTTTAAGTGGAGAAGAAATGGCAGCTTGTCTAAGAAGTTAGCTGTGCAGACATACTTTTTGCATTAAAGGGGTGTTCCTGCATGTTGGGTGACCCCAAGAGAGTTGTCAAAGAGTCTTAACTTATTATTTTATTAATTCCATTGGAACCAAGTCAACACTACCTTAAAGGTATATACTACTATGAGGAAATTCAAGGTAGGGCATATACGAAAACGCCCACCTCCACATCTTCATATACCATTTACCGAGCATTTGATATGTGGTAGACATTGCAATAAACATTTCCAATTTAAATCACAAAACGAGCTAAACACATGGAGAGGGTAAATAATGTTAGCATCTGCATTTTTCAAGTTTCAGGCAGGTGAAGCCCAGTTAGCTAGACTGTGCTTGAGTCATGAGCTAATCTAAGTTCCTGACTCCAAAAATCCTTTGGGGGGCAAGGGATCCCTTTGAATATTAAATGTATCATTTCAAGACTCTTGATTTTTTTAACTCAAATTATTACCTCCAACACATACATGCCCACATGCACAGACCCACACATATACCCACACGCCTACACATACCTATGCAGACCCAAACTTCCCTGCCGCTAGAGCTCCAGTCTTTGTTTATCCTTATCCTTTGTGTTCCAAGAAAGCAACCTCAGCCACAGCTTCATGGATAAGTATCGATTCATTTGAAACAACCATTGCAATTTTATCCTCCTTCCTTGATTGGTCTGAGAATTAGGCTATGGCTCAATTCTGCTAAATGGGAAAAATGGTGGAAGTCCATTGCCATAACTTTTTGGAAATGACTCTAAGTTCTTTTTTAAAAAAAGATAGAGAGATACAAGGAAGAGGCCGAGCCATTTTCTGCCCTTGAACAATGGTGTGTGCTCAGGAGCTATAGCAGCCATAATGTGCCCATGAGGATAGTGAGGCGGCATGCCAAGGAGGACAGAGCAGAAGGTCAGAGGGATCTGGCTTCTTGAGAACATCATTAAGCCTCTGAATTAGGCAAGCTTGGAGATGCTCCAACTTGGGATTTATAATTCAAAAAAAATGGATTCCTTTATCCATTGTGAATTTGGTGTCATGTGATTTGAAGTCAGAGACTTGTAAAGATACTGTCAGTATTTTTCTCACTGCATAGTTGTAAAGGTTCCAGTGCATGAAATATTCATTGGTTTACATTCTTGGCCCTCTTTACCTCACCTTTAGACTCTTCCTTGCCTACAAGCCTCAAGGACCTATTACTCCCTACGATTACTTTTCCCCCACAAAATCAAAAGAACACAACAATCACACTATCACAGCTACCACGTGATAATGTGATTATTGTGCAAGATGACAGCACCCATCTCAGATGGCAGCACCCATCTTAGTAAGTTCCCTCCCTTTGGTGCCCCAGAGTGACAGCAAACAAGAAGCTGGAGTCCTCGTTACTACTGCTGCAGAAACTGAATTCTGCCAACCGTGTGGGATTGGAAATGAATCCTTATTAGCTGACCTTGCAGAGGAGTCCCCAGCCCCACTGCCACCTTAATTATAGCCTTCTCAAGGACCCAGTTAAGTTGTGCTGTGACTCCTGACCCACAGAAACTCTGACATAATAAATATGTGTGATTTTAAACCATTGAGGTTGCTGCAATTTGCTCTGCAGTGACAGAAAATGAACTCAGCTCCCAGTACCTGCTCTACCTTGACCTGGAGTGTCCTCTTGCACTTACGGCACCTTGCTTGCCTCACCCTAGATCCCACTTGGAGAAAAAAAAACTTTTTTTAGCTATAGATTTTAAGAAGAGGATTTCACAAAACCTGAGCCATATCTTACCTTGTCTTATTCTGTTCAATTAAGCTGATCTCATTGTTTTATTTCCCCCCACCATAAATAAAGCATTAAACACAAAATGAGTGAGGGCATGCAGTACTTTACAGCTTCCTTGAACTATTCATCCTATTTTCCAGACAACTTAATTTTATTTCAAATACCAATAATTCCTGGGGTTTGTCTATTGCTATTTTTTTTTTGGCCAGGGTCAGGTTGGAACCCACCACCTCCAGCATATGGGGCCAGCACCCTACTCCTTGAGCCACAGGCACTGCCAGTCTATTATTATTTTCACAACTCACTCATTTATACAGCCTAAGAAAGTAACCTGTTCTTTATTTTTGCCATCTCTCCAAGCTCACAATAGACAGGGAGCTGTAATGAGGAAGCAGGCCACAATGGTCAGGATTCCCAAACATATTGTTTTTTTAATGGAAAAAATTTCAGAAAATCTGTAGTCAGAGAATCTTGGGCTTAATTCTGCTTGCTCTGTAACTCACAAGATGTATGACTTCAGAAAATTATTTTCTCCTGGCCTCGGGCCATGTGTCTGAAAAATGGAGAGATTAATCAGACAGACCACATGGGAATATTTTAATGAAATAATGCCAGCAGAATTTTTAGCACAGTATTTGGGACATAATGCACTGTCAAATAAATAAATAACACTAATATATTTACTAAACATCTACTATGTGTCAGGCACTTAACTGAAAGTTTTATTTACACGTTACTCCATTGAACCTTTACTATGACTGTGTATTCCCATTTTAAAGATGGAGGTGATATCATGCAAGTTACCTGTTCTTTCTAGTAACTTGCCCAATAATCCAAAGATTATGAGTGATTCAAGCAGAAGCAGGTCAATATCAGAGCTAATTCTTATCCAAACACACCACATCACCGCCTCTCTCCTCCTGCCCACTGTTGTGCCTTGGTAAAGATGTGCCTTCCTTGAACTTTTTGTTCCCCTTGGAAAGACAGGCCTGTCTACTCACATTAGGCACCCTGTGTTATCAGGTTAAGATACAAGCAAGATATGTCTCTGGTTGTCTTTTGAGATTGCGCTTTGCTCTAAGGAACATTTATCTTCCCTCGGCTTTTTATCTCATCCTTTTTATATATATTTTTAAAGAGAGAGAGTTGGGCTTCTTCCCAATTCTAGTTATTCTCCATATCAGCTGATGTGCTTTGCAAAACAAAGGCCACAAAATAGACATTCCTGGAGTCACTAGGCACTCCAGGTGAAAGATAGTCACCTTTCCTTGTGACACATGACGGTATTTCCTTAGGGAGAATGCCACCTCCTCTCTTCACCCATGACCACCTGCTATGATTCAGGACTAACTCTAATGCAACGGAGGAAGATGAATGCCCTGGATTTCACCCCATCCTATAGTAATTTGGATTTGAATAAACAGATACTCCTAAGTGAGTTTTAAAGAACAACAACAAAAAATGAAAACCACTTAAGTCAAAAAGACTAAAATACAATGATTCTAAATGGGGTTAGGAGGTCAGCCTGGTCCAGATGAAGATATATTCATCATAAGTTTCATACATATCAGAAATGTTTTCTTCTATAGCTCTGGCCACTAAGGAGGAAAATTGATTCACCTGGTCTTCCAGGGTACCACTACATGACACTGTCCTCCATAATCCATTGGAGATCTTAATTGACACAGCATCACCTCTCTCTGGTGGGTACCTAATCACAACCTAAGTTCTGTAAGGAATTCTCTGCTGTAAGAAAATGAGAAAAACAGTTTACAGGTATTACATTGAAGAAGAACTACCCCCATTTGGATGCCCTTTATTTCCTTCTCTTGCCTGATTATATTGGCTAGAACTTCCAGCACTATGTGGAATAGTAGTGGCAATAGAGGACAACCTTGTCTGATTCCGATTCATAAAATTGTCTCTCCAAATTGTCTTCCAATCAAGCCAACACTTTATTAACTTTATAAGCCTAGAAGTTGCTCACTAAAGGGAGGATATTCAGGTATGAAACTCCACTGAGCATACCGCATAGTTTAAAGGTCAGTTATCAGGTCAGTTAAAGGTCAGTTATCAGAATAATCATTCTACAAAAATTAAATTCAAAATTTGTGATGAATATTTGCAGCTTGTCTTCTCATATTCCTTTCTTTTTTTTTTTAATTTTTCCTAGCCATCTTTGGGTCTTAAAGGGCATCATCCCAGGGCCCATTTTCACTGTACATAAGAGGCCAGTTCCATCCTCAATCCCAGGACTGAACACAGCAGCCAATCAGGTTACCCTAAGAATGTTCAGGGATGGGTTTATTGCTGAATCAGACCAATCAAAGTGAAGGCTGGTATTTTATATCCTGAGACATGACTGTATGATTTTATCATGTCCGGGAGTCTGGAGCTGAATCTTTGGTGTTCTCTAAGTAGAAGATGCTATCATTGGCAAACAGCGAGAGTTTGACCTCCTCTGCTCCCAGTTGGATGCCATTTATTTCCTTCTCTTGCCTGACTGCATTGGCTAGAACTTCCAGCACTATGTGGAATAGTAGTGGCAATAGAGGACAACCTTGTCTGATTCCAGTTCTAAGTGGAAAAGCTTTCGGTCTTATTCCATTCAGTATGATGTCAGCTGTGGGTTTGTCACAGATGGCTTCAATCAGTTTAAAAACTGTGCCACCTATGCCTGTATTCTTAAGTGTTCTTGTTAGAAAAGGGTGCCGAATTATATCAAATGCTTTTTCTGCCCCTGTTGAAAGGATCGTATGGTCTTTGTTTTTGCTTCTATTAATAACGGTGAATTGCATTTATGGGTTTGTGTGTGTTAAACCAGACTTGCATCCCTGGAATGAGACATACTTGACCGTAATGTATAATTTTTTTTAATGTGTAGCTGTAATCTATAGGCTAGGATTTTATTGAGAATTTTCGCATCCAGTGTACTCAATACTAATATGAAGCCAGTAGACAATCGGATGCATGCCCACACAGGTGAAAAACTAATCTCAATGCAAGTTGGGGGGAGGAGTAATGAGGGGGGGAGTTGAGGCACAGGACGGAAGGGTTTGGCACACCTTTGAGGTGTGAGACATAAGCACAAGAGGGACTCTACTATTAAAATCAAATATTTTGACCTGATTGTTTTTACCTTCACATTAACATGAAATAAATTTACTTTAAAAAAAAAAAAAGTGAACACTGGGGTTTCTTGAGAAATATTAAGAAAAAAAAAAAAGAGCCTTACTCTTCTCCACCAAATTTGACACTGGAAAGATTTAGCCCCAGATTGTCCTGACGGCTGTGATACATGTGAAAAAGGAAAGGTTAGAGATCGTCTGGGAGTTGAGTTTACAGGGAAGATAACAGAGTTGGGCAAAGGAGAATTAGAAGCAAGTTACTGGGGCAGCTTGAGTCTCTCTCTGCTTTCAGTCTGATCAGAAGCTAAACCTGTCCTATTCCATTCAATTGTATGAGCCCGTCTATTTTTTTTTTCTGCTCAGGACAAATTAGTATAGATATATTTACACTTGCAACCAAAGGTAAGCTAAAAGATACAGTCCCTGATAGTCATTAAATGAATATGGGTAATTTCTCTATTTTGATTTAAGAAAAACAGAGGCTCTGTTGCACTCCTGACGAGCTTGGTTGGAAGTGTTTATCAGCAGAGGCCCCCACACTATGTCTTGTTTCAACCATGTCACTCTTACAATCTCATTCACTTGAGAGTTGTCTCACTTATAATGTTCTATGTAAACTGACATAAAGGTATAAACTGTAGACACCAATTTTTAATTTTTTTTAAATTCCCTCCTTCTTTAAAATCACCTCTTCTCGGCAAGGTGATCATTGCCATCTAAGTTTACATCCACAGAAGCCCCTTGGAATTGTTTTTCTGCCCCTCCCCGTCCTGACCCAAACAAAGTAACCCTAAAAAGTCATAAATGCACATGGAGAGGGTTGGTTGTATGTAATGCATTGACCCCCCCCCCAAAAAAAAACCCCAGAGTAATTTCAAAGCAAGGCAAGAGTTTATTGCAACAAATATATTGGCTCACACCAAGATTCATCTTATGTGGTTTTAAAAAGATGAATTTGCACATAAGTCCTATTCTTCAAGAACTCACAGCTTTTCCTTGGGACATGGGATACAGTAAAGCCAAGTGGAGTGGATTATGAAGACGAAAAGAAGAAGGAAAGAAGGAAGTAGCAAAGTCTCTGAGGAGAGGGTGGATTGGAAATAATGGGCCCAAATCCGTGGCTGATTTTCATCTAATACTCTCTGGGGTCAAGTGGTTTGAGAAATGTTATGTATTCTTATGCTAATAGAAAATAACATTTTTTTATGATTCTTTTATTTTTGTCTTGGAATATTAGGATTAGGTCCCCAGGGTTTAGCACGGCACTTAATAAACAAGTCTGAGCTTGACGTACAGAACGCAGTGGTGCTTCCTCCTGTCCCCGTGAGTACCACGTGATTGGCGGAGAAGCCGTCTCTAAATAACTTGGTGATGTGACACAGTCACGGAAGCAGAAGCTACTGAGGCAGGTGGATCCACCTCAGGCAGTGGATCTATTATTTCTGCGCCACCCCAAAACCTAATCAAAACTTCTCTCCCTGCCAGTGTTCCAGCGGAGAGGCTGATAAATACCACACACTCCCTTCCTGGCCATTGTCATCACCAGGGCATGTGGGGAAGAAACTAAGACCAGCAATTCAGCTTCCTCTCCCCGGCTGCCCACGTTATCATGGACCCTACCATAGATTTTAACTGCTGGGAGGAAGAGAGGATGGGAGGGAGGGATGAACTGTGGGGAACCATTTGTTCTGGAAAATGAGAAAGATATAATCACGTATTTAAATTTTTTGAGAAGTGTCTCAAAAGGGTAGGGTGCTGGCTCCATATGCCAGAGGTGGCGGGTTCAAACCCAGCCCTGCCAACCCCCGCAAAAAAAAAAAAAAAAAAAAAAAAAACAGAGAAGTGTCTTCTGCATAAACGTCAGAGATGCCAGTTGGATGGAGTCACACAGGCCCCACCTGCAATCTCCCCTCTTGTGAAAGATGAAAATGCTGGGGACAGGTGTGGCAGGCCCAACACTCTGACAGGTGGATGGCTGCTTCCATCCAGAGCAGCAGCCTCAGGAAACAGAAAGACAAGACCCCAAGACATCTTCTAGGGGCTGTTACAACACACAGAAAACTATGCAAAGTCTAAGCATTCTCCAGAGTATAACCGTAACCAAAACTAAAGGTTTACTACAAGATAAGACAATATATTGGTAGAACAGAGCTCAGCTAAGGAAAGTTCAGTCTTGTCTCTTTAGGCTGATCCAATTTATTTTGGCAGTATAACTCAATCAGATCAAAATTCATTACTTTTAAAATCAACGTTTTCTGGGAAGCAAAAATTTTGCAGGAAGACACCAAAAAAGAAAGAAAAATCAGTGAGCAAAAAAGGAATATTCTCCAGAATATAAATTGCACCTGAGTCTGCTGAATTCACTGCATGTCTCTGGTGTTGAACCAAATGACCCACACAGAATAGATGCTCAACAGTCACTGAATGGGGGCCTAATTTTTTAAATCTAAATTATTGATGTACAATGATTCCCAGTGTGAAGGGCGAGAAATGACTACTCATATCGGTGGTGGAAATATATTCTGATACATGTTTTCGAGAGGGCATTACGTGCCAAGTGTGTGTACTGTATCACCATCATCCCACAAGCTTGCACCTGTTAGCTGAGATCTGAGCACTGTGCCAAGTGCATCACATGCGGCCTTCACACGCTCTTTATGGCAGCCTCACATGCCTGCTAGTCACAATATCCACATGCTACATCCCGAGAAACAGGTTCTTAGAGACAGGGACCAAATCACCCAGCAAGCAAGCGGCAGACCTAAAATTCTAACCTCGTCCTGACCACTGTGGCACAATGTCTCTAAATAACCAAAATAATGGTTTCTTCTATGGTCTCTCCTTTGAATTGGCAATACCACTGCTAGTAATCATAAGGAAGAAGGTAATTGTGTGCTCCAAAATTTAGCGAAAGGGTAAGTTTTATTAACATTCTTCCCGGGACCTTCTGTGATTCACTAAAATTATAGAACTTGAGCCTTTGGCTCATGCTTCTTTGCAGAAATGTCATTCTTCACTCGAGAGTTTGGAGATTTGTGAAGCAACAGAGCAGCTTAAAATTCAACACCAACTTCCATATCTGGGACAATCTATCGGCGCTGTCCCCCTTCCTAGGTCACGATGCCACCCTTTTCCAAAATAGCACCTTCCCTATCAAGTCACTTCTCTCATTTATTTTTATATGCCCAGACGTGGAACCCCCACTTTTGGTGAACAGACCATTCAGTGAATTGGCATATCCCTTACTCTAGGGCCACCAAGGGAACGCAAACTCAGTCCCTTTATGATGCAGAACAATTCACTTTCTTCAATACAATCACCCCATTTTAGATAAGCTCTGGAATTGGATAAATAATTTATGGCATAGCAATACAAGAGAATGCTGTAGAGCAAACCAAAATGATACTGTATAAGAACAGTTAAGAATCTGGCAAGACATTTAAGATATATTGAGTGAAAAGGGAGATGGTAAAAATAAAATGCATTACACCATTTCAAAGGCAAAATTTAAGTTGCACTCATGTTTACAATGGTAATATTTTCTGCGTTGTGGGACTGTAGTTTTTCTAAAAACCTATACAAAAATACATATATACAATTGCATACGTGCACTAAATATTGGAAGAAAATTAAAAATACTTAACTCTATTATCTAATTACTCTAGAGTAAGTATTACAAGGCACAGGGCATCCACAAAGGTAGGATTTTTATCTCTTTTGTTCACTTCTCTATGCTAGTTTCTAGAATGGCGTCTATAACGTAGTGGGCTCTTTATATATATATATATATATAGTTTTAAGAGAATAACTGTGCATTCTTTTGCAATATAAGCCAAAACAAAATAGGCTACTTTAAATTAAATGATGCTGACAAAAGTTATCATCCATAAAGAATTGAATATCTATATCATGCCACATATCAAAAGTAAATCGCAAATAGATGAAATGGCTGGATATAAAATGTAAGTCACTTGTCACCCCTCTAATCTATTTCTGATCCAGCTAGAATGATCTTTCTACAATACGCATTTGATCCTACCAGTGCTCTGATTAAAAACTTTAGTGTGGCCAGCTGCATTGGAATTAGAGTTTACAACATTAAAAACAGCACAGCCTCAAGGCCCAGCACAGTGCAGTACCTGCTGACCAGGCCAGCTTAGCGTGAGCGCTCCCCATCCCATCCCAGCGACACGGGGCTTTTCTCTCCTCACAAACACGAGATTCTCAGCCTCAGTGACCCCCCCAGTTTCTCTCCTTCTGAAATGCCACCTCCATCCCAAAACAGGATTTCCATAACTACACAGTCACTGCTATCCTTTGAATGCAACTTTCTGTATATCTATTACCCCACAAAATACGTGCTTATCAAAAAAGAAAAAAAAATCGAAATGCTACCACATTACAACTGGCAGAAACCTCCTTGACCAAGGGGCAAAGTGTCCTGAGGGTGTCCCAGAAAGCGACACAACTTGACTTCTGCACTATTCCTGCCGCAAACCCACATCAAGCCCAAACGGAGGGACGTCAACAGCCAGGACTCTAGGAACAGTGAAGGCAAGAAAGGCAGAGAAAGGCTGAAGGACGCTCCTAGACTAAAGGGGATTAAGAAGAACACAGGCAAAGTGGGAGGCTGGATCCTGGACCAGGGAAGGACTTTAGACGGAAGACTGGAAGGATCCGAAAGACCTATGGCCTCATTCCTACCCTCATCATCATTCATTTCCTGATTCCATAATTTGTACTCTGGTTACGTGGTAAGAGAGCATTCTTGTTTTATAGAAAACAGACACTGAAATATTTACAAGTGGCATCATGTTTGCAATCTACTCTCAAACATTTGAGAAAATAAAATATAAATAGAATAAATATGTGTGTGGTGTGTGTAGGCACCGTGGGGATGGGGGAGGTTATAGAGCAGGAAGAATCGCAAAATGTTAACATCAGGGAAAATCTATGTAAAGGGTCTATGGAAATTCTTTGTTCTGTCTTCATAGCTTTTTAATTCGTGTATGTTGAGATAATTATAGATTCACATGCAGTTGCAAGAAATAATATGGAGCTAAGAGGGCTCCTGCACAACGGCAGGGCAGTATCATAACCAGGTTGTTGGGGTTGTTGTAGTCAAGAGAATGGGCACTTCCCTGACCCTGGAACCCTGCCCAATTGCCCTACTGCCCATTTACAGCAGCTCCCACTCCTACTCACTGGCCCTCTCCAACCCCATCAGCCACTAAACTACTCTCCGTATCTGTACTCATTTCAAGCATCTTCTATAAAGGAAATGAAAGTTGGTAAGCTCCAGGGTTTGGCTTTTTCCCCCTCATGGTTGTCTGGAGACCCATCCAGGCTGCAGTGGCTATCAGCAAGCTGCCTCTTTCAACCACTCAGTTGTCCACCGTAACGAACATACTGTAGTTTCCTTGATCATTGCTGCTTTCAATAACATGGCAGTGCCTTTCAGTTCAGAGCTGTTACGAATCAGCTGCTATGCCCATAAACATGTGGGGGTTTGCATGGACAGAAGTCTTCATTTAACAAAGAGAAATGCCCAGGAGTACAATGGCTGGGTCATTGGGTTGTTGCATTTTAGTTTTGTCCTTTATTTTTAATGCCCGAATGGACTCCCAGAGTGGCTGTCATTGTCTTCAGCAATGTAGGAGTAATCCAAATTCTCCCTGTCCTTGTCAATTTTGTTTTTTGAACCATTCTAATAGCTGCGTGATGGCATCTTTTTGTGGTTTTAATTTTCATCTCCCTGAGGGCTAACATGGAACATCTTTTTAGGGCTTATTGGCCATGGGTCCATCATCCTCATTGAAATGTCTCTCCAGGCCGTTTATACGTGTTCTAATCAGAGGGTTTCCTTTTTGTACGGCTTCAAGCATTTCTACATATTCTATTTATTTATTTTAGATTGAGTCTTGCCATATCTTCCCAGGCTGGTAACTCCTGGGCTCAAGCAATCCTCTCACCTCAGCCTCCAGAGTAGCTGGAATGACAGGTGTGCACCACCATGCCTGGCTAATTTTTTAAATTATATATTCTTTTTAATCTGTTTAAGAGATGGGGTCTTTCTATATTTCCCAGGCTAACCTAAAACTCTTAGCCTCCAGGGATCCTCCTGCCTTAGCCTCTTGGGTAGTTAAAATCACAGGCCCAAGCCCCTGGGCTCAGCTCCTTATCTATTCTTGATATTACTGCTTTGCTGAATACCTGTATAGAGTTTGCAAATATTTTCTCCCCTGTCTGATCTTTTCAGACAAGGTACTTTCCCTCCTTCTGAAAAGCTACAGTCCAGAATTAACAAGTAATTTTGAAGAGAAATATTTTTTTTATTTTGATGAGGTCTAATTTATAAATTTTCCTTTTTGTAGACTGTGCTTTCAATGTTAGGTTTCAGAAGTTTTTGCTGAGATCTAGATCCTAAAGATTTTCTCCTATATTTTCCAGAAGTTTTATAGTTTTATAGTCTTCCATGATCCATTCAGCATTAAGATTTGTATAACTATAAGGTATAGGTAAGATTTATTTTATTGCTTATGAGTGTTCAATTGTTATAGCAACATTTGTGGAAAAGCCTACGTTGGAGGAATTTCTTTCGCAGCTTGGTTGAAATAAGTTCCACTTTCGTCTTGGATCTGTAAGATCTTGGAACACACGCTGGTTTCTTAGCATGTCTGGAAGGTTCATATGTGTTACAGCATGTCTTGGATCTTTATTCCTTTATTTATATTATTTCATGATATCAATATGCCACGTTTTGTCAACTCAACATTGGATGGATATTTGTGTTTTTCCCTTTTTGACTCTCTAAACAACGTTGGCGGGAAGATTTATGTGACAATCTTTGCACAGACATATGTTTCAATTCTTGAGTATATACCTAAGACTAGAATTTCAGGGTCATAAAGTCATTCTAACATTTGGAGAAACTTCGAAACTATCTCCCAAAGTGACACCACCATCTTTCTACCCACAGTGGGTGAGGCTCCAGTCCCTCCAAATCCTCACAAATCTCATCTGTCTTTTGATCATAACCCTTCCAGGGAATGTCAAGTGATATCTCACGGTGGTTTTGAGTTGCATTTTTCTCATAACCAGTGGTGGTGAACACCTTTTCATGTGTTCACTGGCCATTCTTATATCTTCTTTAGGGACATCTATATTAAAATTCCTTGTCTATTGTTGAAGTAAATAGGTTCCTGGCTTTCTTATTAGTAAGTGGTAAGAAGATCTTTGTATATTCTGAATACAAATGCCTTAGATCATTTGGTTTGAAATTATTTTCTCTCCCCATCGGTGGGCTTCTCTCTCTCACTTTCCTGATTGGTATAATTTGGAGGGCAAAAGTTTTAACGCTTGATGAAATTCCCAAGTCTTTTTCATCAGAAAAACATATAATTGTGAAAATAACAATTTGGAAAAGCGAAATCCAATTAAACCCGTACTTCTCAGATACTTTCTTTAGGATCACAAAGATGACAGTGGTAAACACAGATATAAAAGATATAGTCATAAATAGTATCCATATTAAAGTATGCATTTTCCAGTTCCATCCATGTAAACATGAAGGAGGTAAAGTCTTTGTTTTTCTTTAGGGCTGCTTAGTATTCCATGGTGTACATATACCACAGTTTATTGATCCATTCGTGGATTGATGGGCACTTGGAAAATGTTCTTCTTAGCAAAGTATCACAGGAATGGAAGAAAAAGTATCCAAGGTACACAGCCCTTTTATGAAACTAATTTATAACTCTCAAATGAAAGCTACAACTTAATTCTAGCCCAAGAATATGGGGAGGGGGTGGGCAAAGGGAGGGGAGAAGGGTGGCCGGGTGGAGGGAGGGTTACTGGAAAGATCACCTATGTATTTGTTAAAGTCAAATTCCAATTGAACCGCTTGGCTTCTAAATCAGAAAGGAAAATAAATGTTGCCATGTGTTTCTCACTATCTTGTTATTTTTGGCAATTTTTTTTTTATTCATTCAGTATCTGTTCTTAAGCACCTGTTGTGTGCTAGTCCCTGCTAAATAATGACTCCAAGAGATCACAGTCTGCTTGGGGGGAACAGACAAGTAGACAGACAATGTCATGTGATGTTACAAGTGGGGTAATGGAGAAACATAGGTGGCCATGAGAGCACAGAGAAGGGTCCCATTATTATCAGACAAAGAGGGTCTGGTCGCCTGTCACTGTCAGCCAATATGCAGAGATGGGGATAGGTCCACCAAACTTTATTTGTCACAAGGCTGGTGATTCTGGAGAACAGCAGTCTCTCCAAGGCTATTCAATTCTTCCATTTCCAAAATCACAGTTTTATGTATAAAAGTTCAAAAAGTAAAAATCATGCTAATCTTTATCTTAAACAACAATAATTGGCAGAACCCACCACCCAAAACAACATTCTAATTCAAAAGTTAATCTCCTAAATAATTATCTGAATCTACTCAAGATACACACTTTTAGAAGCTGACTTTACAAAACAGCAAGAAGGGGAGGCAGGAGGCAAAGGTCATGTAGGACCTAAACTGACCAGACCAGCTGCCTCGTCTCAGCCCTAGCCTGAACGACTCCATCGTATTCTCACTACATGTGCTTTTGCTATGGAGTCTACGTCTTGTCATGGGAGGTTTTCCATCAGAAAAACTGAATATAGTAATCCTGAGATTTTATTATTATTTTAAAAGATTTATGGAGCTGTGCGGATTCATTACATGGATGTGTTGCATAGTGGTGAAGCCGGCTCTTGGTGTAACCCTCACCCGATTGGAGTGATCTCTCATCTCACATCCTCCTCCCACCCTTCTCTGCCTGGTCTACAGTGTCTGTTATTCCTCTCTCTCTGTCCATCTGTACACTCATTATTCAGCTCCCACTTATACTTGAGATCATGCAGCATTTGGCTTTCTGTGTCTGAGTTATTTCCCTTAAGATAATGGCCTCTAGTTCTGCCCAGGTTGCTGCAGAAGACATGATTTCACCTTTTTTTATGGCCAAGTAGTAGACCATGGTGCACACTCACACACATTCTCACATTCACGCACATACCTACAACATTTTCCTTGTCCATTCATGAGTCAATGGACACTTAGGCTGATTCCATATCTTTGCTATTGGGAATATTGCTGCATGTTCTCACTATCTTTAGAATAACAGTGTCAGGAAATTTGGAGATAGATGTTTCTACCTTCACTTAAATGTGGGATGCTGTGCTGCAGGTAGGTGGCAAATGCCTGCTCAAGGTGACTGTTTGGCCACAAAGCTTAACCTTAAAGCCTTATCTGTGAGATACCTGAGGCCATTTCCTCTTTACCCTGTTCCAGGACTGGTCAGTGAGTGATGGAGACAAACTCCACTCCTAACAGACAGATCCAGAAGATTGCTATCCTCCCTAGGAGTCAAGGTGTTTTAGGTTGAATTAGGAAGTATCACAACCACCACCAGATGAGCTGACTGGGTGACTCCCTACCCTAATAGATTCTTGAAACTCAGCACTACTGACATTTCAAACTGAAAAATTCTTTACTGTAGGGGAGCTGTGCTTGCACTGTAGGAAGTTTGGCAACATCCTTGACCTGTACATACTAGACGCCAAGAACACCCTCAACTCCACCTGTGGGAACATGTCTCCAGACACTGCCAAATATCTGGGGGTGGTGGGGAAGGATTGTCTCCAGTTGAGAACCTCTGCTAGTCCTTTGAATGGTTCCCCACCACCCACAGGGATGCAGTCTACACTCTTCAGCATAGCTTAGAGACCTGCATGATGCACCCCTTCCAGCCTCATCCTCTCACACACCACTGTCCTCTTTGTATAATGTGAGAATATCAACCCCTCAATTGATGGCTGCTTTTTGCACTATTTGATTTTCTGACCATGACCAAATAATATTCTATTTTTCACAATAACAATCAAACCTACCTTCTTTCCTCCCTTCCTTCCTTTCTTTTTGCCAGAGTCTCACTTAGTCACCCTTGGGTTGAGTGCCATGCCTCATAACTCACAGAAGCCTCTTGGGCTCAGGTGATCCTCTTGCCTCAGCCTCTTGAGTAACTGGGACTACAGGAGCCTGCCACAACTCTGGCTATTTTTAGAGATGGTGTCTCACTCTTGCACAGGCTGGTCTCAAACTTCTGAACATAAGCAATTCATACACCTCATCCTCCCAGAGTGCTAGGATTACAGGAGCCACCACCTGGCCTTAACATGGCTTTCTTTAAAGGCTTTAGACTGCCCCTAGGCTAGGCAAATTCTCCTCTGGTTTCCCCACAGAACTGTGTTTTTTTTCCCCTTCTATTGTACTTGTCACACTGTGAGTAACTCTGTCTTGGCCTCTTCCATTAGCCAGTGAGTTTTTCAGGATGAAGAAGGGTTTGGTCATGATGCACCCAGGCCCAGTACAGACTTAGGCCTAGAGGAGAGCTTGGGGGAAGGCCTGGAACGTAGACCAGACCTACACATGGGATGATCATACCCGAGAGAGCCTCAGATCAGGTTGACGTCTGCAGTGGGCATGGAGGTGCTGCCTTGGGGGGTGGTGTGGTGAGCACTCTGGGTTTCTTCCTCCCCTATTCCCAAGGACCTACCCATTGGACAACTTCACTTGGGTGAGGAGCAAAAGAGAATTTACTAATAATTCATGATCTAGTCAGAACGAGTTAGCAGTGAAACATGGGTAGAAACAGAAAGGAGATTTGTTTTCTCAATGAAGCAAGCACAGCTAATGGATTTTGACTTAAACTTCCCGCACAGTCATGGTGATGAGCTCCCTCAGCCAAGAAGGTAGATGCAGATGCACAGAGCAAAAGGCAGCCAGGGGCTGCACTTGACAGAGAGGGCTGGGAGGGTCAGGGGGGATGCCCTCCACCATCCTGAGAAAATACTTTGGAGGCCCTGGGGACTCTAGTGATCCAGAGCAAGGCCCTAGTGAGGACGCAGGAGAAAGACCCAGGAGGCCACACAGAGCTACCCAAGGCCTTTCCCCAGTGGCCGAGCTGATCACCCTGGGCTGACCCTTCTGTGGGATCAGACTGTGCTGTACTACTAGTTTATTTACCACCCCTCCTGGCTTCCTAGTCCTCCCTTTTATTCCCCATCAGAACAGCTGCTAGAATAGCAGTCCCTACTTGGGGCCCTATGGACATTTGGGTAGGGACAAGCTTTGGTGATGCAGGCCTGTCCCATACATAGTAAGATGTTCAGTCCCCCTAGCCTCTGCTTGCTAAAAGCTCACTGAGCCGGGCAGTGCCTATGGCTCAGTGAGTAGGGCACTGGCCCCATATACAGAGGGTGGTGGGTTCAAACTCGGCCCTGGCTGAACTGCAACAAAAACATAATTGAGTGTTGCAGTGGGTGCCTGTAGGCCCAGCTACTTGGGAGGCTGAGGCAAGAGAATTGCCTAAGACAGAAGTTTGAGGTTGCTGTGAGCTATGACAGCACAGAACTCTACTGAGGGTGATAAAGTGAGACTCTGTCTCTACAAGCAAACAAAAGCTAACAATACCTTCTCTCTGAGTCATTGTGACAAACCAAAATGTCCCCTCCTACTAAATTTCCAAATGTCTTCTAAATGAGGGCTTCTTATGCTACCTGCCTAAGGGAAGGGCCATGTTGGATCAGCATAGGAGGGCACAAAGGTCCTGTATTAGGTTTTGGGGGGTTACAAGACCCATCTTCTAAGCTTCAATGTTCAAGAACCCAATAACTTCAATGTTCAAGCACCCAATAATTACATTTATATATAGACAATACTGTATGCTGGGTCAGCCAATCCTACCCAAATCTGTAGCCAAATTGGTCCCACCACTTG
>CAUYTI010101212.1:27500-74152 GCA_963575145.1 Galago senegalensis
GGATGGTGCCTACAGCCACATCCTTGGAAATAACAGGGAGATGGATAGTAAGAGAGTTTTGGGGGGATTACCCTGGATATACTAGATCCCAGACACATCAATAACAACATGGCTGGGAAGGACAGAGATGGCCTTGGATGCCCTAAGGATGCAGCTGGGTGCCTGAACTGTTCCTTTCTCTAGACTCCACCAGATGGTGTTGGGTGTGGGATGAGAAGGAAAGATGCTGACGTGAGCCTGATTCTGAAGTTGGGGCCAGAATGAACCAGAAGGAGTAAGTACTGGGGAGCCACATTTGGAGGATCCTGTTTATTTTTGTATTGTTTATTATTCCAATAAATTCTCAGGAAGCCACTCTTACATGCTGAGCCCTTTCTTCGGAGCTGCTTTAGAGAAGCTCACTCTCATTTATCCTTTCACTTGTACATTTATTTAGAGAAATTCATCACTTGTCTACTCTGTAGTGGGCCCATAGTGGAGGCTGGGAACCCAGGGCTGAGTGTAGCACAGGGGCAGCCCTTGGGGAGCTCATGATCTGCTGGAAGAGAAAATGGGTGTGAGAAAGAAGCTATAGGGTGATGACCAAGACACTGTCCTGGGCGTCCTTAGCCATCTCTGCCAAGGCTGCCTGGGCTGTCACCTCATGTCATTGGCTGCAGTTTCCTTGTGGGATTGTTGAGAGCATGGAGGCTAAAGTGTTCAAGAAATGATGGAGCAACATCAAGCTCTCAGTATATGTACGGGATGATGATGGTGTGATGATTGTGGTGATGATGGTGATGAAGATGGTGATAGTGGTGACAGTGAAGGTGATGGTGACAGTAATGATGGTGACGGCTACAATAATGATAGTGATGATGATAACGGTAGTTAATTAATAGTGGTGGTGATGGTGATGATGGGCAAAGAGACAAAACTCTGGGGATGAGGCAGTTAGGGACGATATTCCAGAGAGCTTTTAGTCTTATCTTTCTTAGAGGATGAAAAAGGAATCACTCAGTGGATGGTTGGGAAAGGACAGGCCTGCCAAAGAGGACAGCATGTGCAAAGGTGTGGAGGCATGACACGGCCATGATGATTAGCTGGGGAGAAGACATCTAACTCAATCCTGTCTTCCTCTTGCTGCACAAAGGGAGGATCAAGCTTTAAACTGAGATCTTCTCAGTTGAATGTTACTCACTGAGTCCCCCACAAAGGGACAGAATTCTGAGAGATATGCTCCCACATAGCTTGAAATTCACCTTCTGTCCTCCTCTTGGCCCAAGAAGTTGGATCAGCCTCTAGAAAATATTTATGTTAGAATATTTGGAGACTGCACAAGATTTGTAGATATTTTCATAATCTCTTTCACGGTTTACACAGTGTGCCACCTGTCTCTATCTCCTGAAAAGGAAAGACAGATTTTAAAGAAAATGGGTTGAAATGAAGGAAAGAAGGTCACACTGGCTATTCATCTGACAAAGGCTTGCTGCTGAGATAATGAAAATTGAGGCAATAATGGACTGGGAGGATAGATTCCAGGTACATATACCACCTTCTTTGCAGCCTGTTGGGCACATCCACATTCATTATTTTTTATAAGGCTCACAAAATACAGTTAGAATTGGCTTTATTCATATTATACATGGGAAACAGATGCTCAGAGAGGCTGTGCAACCTACTCAAATTCACACAACTATTATATGGCAAAGTAGTAAATGGCAGATCTCCAAAATGACTCATCTCCAAGGGTGAGGATGTTACTGAACCCAGAAAGGAGTCCATCCCAGGTCGTGTCACTCATCATACAAGGAGCCAATTATTGAGACATGCATATTGTAAAGGAAAAAAGGGATTTTAATGCAAAAGATGATTTGTGGAGGAACAGGAGAAATGGTCTCAAATCCATCTCCCTGACTAAGGGCAAGCAAGAGCTTTTATCGTGGGCTGTGGACTGCAGGTCAGGCTGCGTGGAGTTGCAAGTCATAGGTCTCCAGGGTGTCTGACTCAAGAGTCAGTTGTTGGTGATGGATGGTGAGTCTGGGGAGAGACTAGTCAAGTCTGGTTGTTAGGCTAGACTGATCAAGTCTGAGAGAACAAAAAGTAACTTAGAGAGGGGGTCATATGGCAAGGCCAATTACAAGGAAATGGCAGGCTTGCAAAATTCAGACTTTAAAACAAGTTTAATGATTTTTGATATGTTAGTAAGTTCTTTTACTGAATGTTTACCTACCCTTTCCTCCCTGTACATGGAAGGAAGCCTGTAACCAACCCACTTTTGTGCCACCCAAGATAGGTACAGGGCACCCAGGCCCCACATGTCACCCTTCTGTGAGTATCTCATGTATACACTTGTTTCTTAACTCCATTTTCCTAATTCCATCTGCCCATGGTGAGCCCAACTCCTGACATGTAGCTACCATAACCAGCACAATTGAAGTGTCTGTCAAAACCTTTCTCTGGGACCAGATAAATCTAATTCTGATAAGAAAGTTTTCATAGAAACATTTATCAAAATAAAGAGGCCCAAACACCTGATTTTCAATTCCTTTTCTCCCTAAATGACTTTAGAACATAAAATAAAAATGATTGTTAGAAATTAAATTCCACCAGAAGTTTTGAAGCCACAAGATGGCAGAGACATAGGATGGATGCAGCCTGGGGTCCTGTATCACCACATGGAAGAGAAGGGCTGGACCTGCATCAGATTGGGGTTCTGCACACGCAGCTTTAAATTGCTGTCCTTTAAATCCTTCCACAGTAGGAAGTACAGGCAGGGCCTTGAACCCCAGTCAGCCTGACTCCAAAGCCTGTTCTGGGTCACTTTGTTAAGTGCTCTCCTTCAGATCCTGGCCCTGGACACAGAAAATGCATCAGACAGGCTCCCCAGACATCTCTGCATGGTTCAAGGATCTCTGTGGGGCCAGAAAACATTATGTATTTTAGTCTGAAGGCAAAGGAGAGACCCTGAAAGACAAACCTGGAAGAAAAGAATGTGGGGAACTTCAAAGAAAAAAGGCTGTTAGCTGATTGACACACTGTTTTCAAGGAAGAATGGCCTGGAGGCCAATGGCTAACTGGGGACTGGATGGTAGCAATCACCCTGGTATTATGGAGAGGGGGGCCAGAGCCACTCCGCACAGATGAAAGCCCATCTCACAGAGGTGTGGTGCAGGCTGCATGTTGCTCGTCCCTGGAACACGGTGCCCTCCACTCCCCACACATACATGTGTGTCTGATGGGGGCACTCAGAGGGAACCCTGAAATTCTTTGAAGCAGTGAAGAGGGAAGAGAATAGGAGGGACACACGGGAATTCAATTTCTAACAATAATTTCTGTTTTATATTCTAAAGTCGTTTTGGAGGGAAAAGGAATTGAAAGCCGGGTGTTTGGGTCTCTTTATCTTTATAAATATTTGTATGAAAACTGTCTCTTATCATCATTAGATTTATCCAGCCCCAGAGAAAGGTCTTGATAGGCACTGCAATTTCCTGGTAATGGTAGCTGCATTTCAGGAGTTGGGCTCCCCATAGGCACAGCGTTGCCTGTGGGCTCCCATTGTGGAGGGCCTCTCTCTGCATCTCACTTGGGTAAGGGAAGAGCGTGAGCTGACAGTCCTGTCCCCAGAGGGCTCCAACCTAGGGCCCTGGCTGGACTAGGTAAAGTGTTTCTCTTCAGTAGGCAAAACCAAAGAGCCACAGAGGAACTCGCACTGTGGTTTAAAAGGGCAGATAGAGGGTAGACCCAGAGATACATGAGTAGGCAACAGACACAAGCAGGGAGACTCACCCCGACAGGTGTCAACCACTAGGCCAAAAAGGCTGGGCAGAGATACTAAAGCACAGAACAAAGTGGGCTAGCTCAGAGGTTTAAAATGGGCCCCAGGGCCATATGAGAGCTCCAGAGGCCCACCTTTAAGTGGCATGGACAGGTGGCTACAGATAGAGACAATTGCTGCTAGGTAAAAAACCACCCCCAAATGCAATGGCCTAATACAATTATTTATTTTGTGTCATGTGCCTGGACATAGGCTGGAGGTGGGCTAATCTGGGCTGGGCACAGCTGTGGTGACTCTGCTTCAAGTGACTTTTAGCCTCTTGGGACCAGCAGGTAAGGCTGGGCATGTTCTCAATGGCAATGGTTGTGTGCACAAGAACATGCCCCAGTGCACAAACACGCTTCAAGGCCCCGATTGTGTGATTTCTATCAACAATCCATTGGCCAGACAGGAAGACGTGGCCACGCCCTATGTTAAAGAGGTGGGAAAGACTACGCAGTCACATGGCAGAGGGTGTGAAGACAGAGAGGGCTGAGAAGTCAGGACCAGTCTACACAGTGGTGTCTGTGAGGATGTACAGGTGCAGATACCTGGTCAGAGAGGGCTGAGAGGTCAGGGTCAGTCTACACAGTGGTGTCTGTGAGGATGTGCAGGTGCAGATACCTAGTAGACTTCAGATAAAAGAACAAATCACTTCTTATTATTTTTTTTTTATTAAATCATAGCTGTGTCCATTCATGCAATCATGGGGTTCAATGTGCTGGTTTTATATACAATTTGAAATGTTTTCATCAAACTGGTTAACATAGCCTTCATGGCACCCTCTTATTTATTGTGTTAAGACATTTATATTCTACACTTAGTAAATTTCACATGTACCCTTGTAAGATGTACCATAGGTGTGGTCCCACCAGTTTACTCTCCCTCCACCCATCCTCTGCCCTCCCTTCCCCTCTCCTTCCCTTTTCCCCTTCTTCTTGGGCTATAACTGGATTATAGCTTTCATAATGAAGCCATAAATTAGTCTCATAGTAAGGCTGAGTACATTGGATACTTTTTCTTTCATTCTTGAGATACTTTTCTAAGAAGAATACATTCTAACTCCATCCATGTAAACATGTAAGAGGTGAAGTCTCCGTCTTTCTTTAAGGCTGCATAATATTCCATGGTGTACACATACCACAATTTATTGATCCATTTATGAGTCTATGGGCACTTGGGCTTCTTCCATGACTTAACAATTATGAATTGGGCTGCAATAAACATTCTGGTACAAATATCTTTATTATAATGTGATTTTTTTGTCTTTTGGATATATACCCAGTAGAGGAATTGTAGGATCAAATGGCAGATCTATTTTTAGATCTCTAAGTGTTCTCCAAACATCTTTCCAAAGGAACATATTAGTTTGCATTCTCACTAGCAGTGAAGTGT
Organism: Galago senegalensis; assembly: GCA_963575145.1. Taxonomy (NCBI): domain Eukaryota; kingdom Metazoa; phylum Chordata; class Mammalia; order Primates; family Galagidae; genus Galago; species Galago senegalensis. The sequence goes on from CAUYTI010101212.1 coordinate 32,692, forward strand.
TCCCTTTTCTCCACATCCACGTCAACATCTCCAGTTTTGGGATTTTGTGATACTGGCTAATCTTACTGGAGTTAGATGATGTCTCAAAGTAGTTTTGATTTGCATTTCTCAGATGATTAAGAATGATGAGCATTTTTTCATGTGTTTGTAGGCCATGCGCCTGTCTTCTTCAGAGAAGTTTCTCTTCAAGTCCCTTGCACACCCTGAGATGGGATCACTTGTTCTTTTCTTGCTATATGTTTGATTTCTCTGTGGATTATGGTTATTAAACATTTGTCAGAGACATAACCTGAAAATACCTTCTTCCATTCTGAGGGCTATCTGCATGCTTTACTTACTGTGTTCTAGGCTGTGCAGAAGCTTTTAGTTTGATCAGGTCCCAATAGTGTATTTCCAATGTTGCTTTAATTGCCCAGTGGGTCCTCCTCATAAAATATTCGCCCAGGCCAATTACTTCAAGAGTTTTCCCTGTACTTTCTTCTAGTATTTTTGTAGTTTTATGTCTTAAGTTTAAATCTTTAATCTAGTAAGAGTCTATCTTAGTTAATGGTGAAAGGTGTGGATCCAGTTTCAGTCTTCTACAGATCACCAGCCAATTAAATAGGGACTCTTTTCCCAACTGAATATTTTTAATTGGCTTGTCAAAGATCAAATAATGGTAAGTAGCTGGATTCATCTCTTGGTTCTCTATTCTGTTCCATACATCTACCTCTCTGGTTTTGTGCCAGTACCATGCTGTTTTGATCACTATCGATTTATAGTATAGTCTGAGGTCTGGTAGTGTAATTTCTCCTGCTTTGTTTTTATTTCTGAGTAATGTCTTAACTATACAAGGTTTTTTCTGTTCTGAGTCCATATAAAATGGACTTTGTTTTGTTTTGTTTAGATCTTTAAAGTATGACAGTGGAGCTTTAATAGGGATTGCATTAAAATTATATATTGCTTTGGGTAGTATGGACATTTTAACAATGTTGATTCTTCCCAGCCATGAGCATAGTATGTTTTTCCATTTGTTAACATCTTCAGCTATTTCTTTCTTTCTTTCTTTCTTTTTTTTTTTTTTTTTTTTAGAGTTTCATAGTTCTCTTTATAGAGATCTTTCACATCCTTTGTTAGGTAAACTCCCAGATATTTCATCTTCTTTGGCACTACTGTGAATAGAATAGTCCTTGACTATTTTTTCAGCTTGACTATTGTTGGTATATATAAAGGCTGGCTATTGATTTATGAGTGTTGATTTTGTAACCTGAGACACTGCTGTATTCCTTGATCACTTCTAAGAGTTTTGTACTAGAATCCCTGGTGTTTTCTAGATATACAATCATATCATCTGTGAAGAGTGAAAGTTTGATCTCTTCTGACCCTATATGGATACCCTTGATTGCCTTTTTTTCCCTAATTGTGATGGCTAAGACTTTCAATACAATGTTAAAAAGCAGTGGAGACAGTGGGCAACCTTGTCTGATTCCTGTTCTGAGTAGAAATGATTTCAACTTAACTCCATTCAATACAATATTGGCTATGGGTTTGCTGTAGATGGCCTCTATCAGTTTAAGAAATGTCCCTTTTATACCAGTTTTCTTAAGTGTTCTAATCATGAATGGCTGCTGGGTATTATCAAAAGCTTTTTTTGCATCAGCTGAGAGAATCATATGGTCTTTGTTTTTTAATTTGTTTATGTGATGAATTATATTTATAGATTTACATATATTGAACCAAGCTTGAGACCCTGGGATAAAACCCGCTTGGTCATAGTGCATAATTTGTTTGATGTGTTGCTAGATTCTGTTTGTTAGGATCTTGTTGAATATTTTTGCATCAATATTCATTAGTGATATTGGTCTATAATTTTCTTTTCTTGTTGAGTTTTTTCCTGGTTTGAGTATCAAGGTGATGTTTGCTTCATAGAATGTGTTGGATAGTATTCCTTTTTTTCTATATTTTAGAAAAGGTTGAGTAATATAGGTACTAGTTCCTCTTTGAAGGTTTGGTAGAATTCTGATCTGAAGCCATCTGGTCCCGGGCTTTTCTTTTTAGGGAGACTTTGTATAGTTGATGCTATTTCAGAGCTTGATATAGGCCTGTTCAAAATTTCCACTTCTTTCTGGCTAAGTCTAGGAAGGTAGCATGTTTCCAGGTATTGGTCAATTTCCTTCAGATTTTCATATTTGTGAGAATAAAGTGTCTTGTAATATTCATTAAGGATTTTTTGAATTTCTGAGGAGTCTGTTGTTATTTCATCATTACCATTTTTGATTGATGAAATTAGAGATTTTACTCTTTTTTTCCTGGTTAGGGTAGCCAAAGGTTTATGTATTTCATTGACTTTTTCAAAAAACCAACTCATTTAATTCTGCTCTAATTTTAGTCACTTCTTTTCTTCTGCTGGATTTGGGATTGGAATGTTCTTCCTTTTCCAGTTGCTTGAGATGTCCCATTAAGTTGTTAACTTCTCTTTCTATTCTCTTGAGGAAGACTTGCAGTGCTATAAATTTCTCTTTTAGGACTGCCTTTGTGGTATCCCAGAGGTTCTGATAATTCATGTCTTCATTAGCATTTTGTTCCAAAATTTGGTAATTTCCTTCTTAATCTCATCTATGACCCAGCTCTCATTCAACTTAAGGTTATTTAGCTTTCATGTTTTTGTATGAGTATGCAGATTCCTGTTGTTACTGAGTTCAACTTTTATTCCATGATGGTCTGAGAAGATGCAAGGAATAATTTCTATTCATTTAAATTTGCTGAGATTAGACTTGTGACCTAAGATGAGATCAATTTTGGAGTATGTTCCATGGGCTGATGAGAAGAATGTGTATTCAGTTTTGTTAGGATGAAATGTTCTGTAGATGTCTGCTAAATCCAAATGTTGAATGGTTAAGTTTAAAATTTATTTGCTTAGCTTCTTATTGGAGGCTCTATCCTCCCTTATTGGAGGATCTATCCAATACTGCCAAAGGAGCATTAAAATCTCCAACTTCTATCGAGCTGGAGGAAATCAAGTTGCTCATGCCTGTTAGAGTGTCTTTTATAAATAGAGGTACATTATGGTTGGGTGCATAAATATTAATAATTGAAATCTCATCATATTGAGTATTACCCTTAACAAATGAAATGACCATCCTTATCCTTACTATTGTTGGTTTAAAGCCTATTGTATCTGCAAATAAAAAAATAAAATTGCAACTTTTTTCTGCTTTCCATTTGCCTGGAATATAGATGATCATCCCTTTACCCTTAGTCTATATTTATCTTTTAAGGTAAGATGAGATTCTTGTATGCAGCAGATATCTGGCCTGAGTTTTTGTATCCAGTCAGCCAGTCTGTGCCTCTTTAGAAGACAATTTAAGCCATTCACATTAATTGAGAATTTTGATATTTTGATAAGCCTAGTAAAATTTTGGGTATCAAGTTGTTCAAAAGTCCAGTGGACATTTTTAATCTTTTCACCACTGTGGAAGTTGGAATTTGATCAAAAATTTCTGAGTGAGTTTACTTTTGTAATGGAGGATTGTGCTAGTCATTATGGAGGATAGGTCTGAGAATATCCTGGAGAGCTGGTTTAGTTATGGCAAATTTCTTCAACATGTGAATGTCATTAAAGTATTTAATTTCTCCATCATAAATGAAACTCATTTTAGCTGGATACAGGATCTTGGATTAAAAGTTATTTTTTTTAAGAGATTAAAAGTCAATGACCATCCTCTTCTAGCCTGAAGGGTTTTAGCAGAGATATTTGCAGTCATTCTAATATTCTTCCTCTTGTAGGTTATGGTTTTCTTATGTCTGGCTGCTTTCAGAATTTTCTCTTTCATAGTAAATTTAGTGAAGTTAATTATGATGTGTCTGGGGGTTGTCTTATTCAGGTTGAGTCATGCTGGGGTTCTGAAACTGTCTGCTATCTGAATTTCAGAATCTCTTGGCATGTCTGGAAAGTTCTCCTTTATAATCTTAGGAAGAAGAGCCTCTGTGCTTTGCCAAGTGATTTCATCACCTTCAGAGATTCCTATAAGGTGAAATATTAGTTTTCTTCAAATTATGCCAGAGTTCTCTGAGAGAATGATCCATTTTTGCTCTCCATTTCTCTTCATCTTGGAGTGCTTGGGAGCATTCAAAAGCTTTGTCCTGAATGTCAGAAATTCTTTCTTTTGCTTGGTCCATTCTGTTACTGAGGGATTCTACCATATTTCTCAGATCTTTGAGGGTTGCAAATTCTTGTCTTTTTATTTTATTTTATTTTATTTTATTTTATTGAGACAGAGCCTCAAGCTGTCCCCCTGGGCAGAGTGCCGTGAGATCAAAGCTCACAGCAACCTCCAACTCCTGGGCTCAAGCGAGTCTCCTGCCTCAGCCTCCCAAGTAGCTGGGACCATAGGCGCCTGCCACAATGCCAGGTTATTTTTTTTTTTTTTTTTTGGTTGCAGCCATCATTGTTGTTTGGCGGGCCTGGGCTGGATTTGAACCCACCACCTTAAATGTATGTGGCTGGCGCCTTAGCCACTTGAGCCACAGGTGCCAAGCCACAAATTCTTGTCTTAATGTGTCAAAATGTTTGGTGATTTTGTCTTTGAATTCATTGAATTCTTGAGACAACTTTTGAAATTCTCCTTGAATTTCTAATTCCAACTTTACTTCCATTCTATTAATCTATTTGCAATCCAAACTCTGAATTAGATTTCTGACATTTCACCCATTTGTCTATGAATGGGATCTTCAGTTGTGTCTGCTTTATCGTTCCTTGGGTGAGTTGACTTACTCTGGCTATTCATGTTACCAGATTTTTTTTGCTGATTCTGTCCCATGATTATTTTACACTGTTTGGCTAGATGAGCAGATAAGGTGAAGTTGGGTTGGGCTGCTCCTGGAGTAGTGATTAACCAGCCCTTTGCCCAAGAGCTGTGACTGGTGTCTGTACCTTTTCCCCTAGAGCTTTGCAACAGATCCATACAGTGCTATGGCCTGAGACACTGGGGACTTACTTGCTGTGGTGGGGCTAAGTGGCACTGTCTTGTTTTTAGCCAGTTATGCCCTACCCTTGTGAATCAGTTACTCTGGGTTGAAGTCTCAGCTGTGGAGAAATACTAGCAATTAAGTCACCCTCCCTCCCATGGACAACAACTGGAAAAGGAAAATGAAACCTTCCCACAACCACACACCCAGGGTATCACTTTAGATAGTCCTTGGATCATTGGTCCAGTCTGAGAGATCCAAATCAGTTTTCCCAGTCAGCACCCCATCTTAAGTGAGGGAGATAAAAAAGTCTCTGGCAACTAGATAGCAGGGGTCTGCTGGCAGCTCGAATTTGACTTGTTCTGGTGCTCTGTGGAGTCAGAAGGACCCCCTGCCCCCAGCAAATGAATTAGTCTGGGAAAGTTGATTCCTCCTTCTCCACCTTGTACCTGTGTCATACTCAGTCACTTGTAACCCCGCGGGCCTATGACACAGTTCCCTCCGATGAGCAGATGCTCCAGGGGTTTGAGCCTGCCTGAGTCAAAGAGAGATCTTATGTCTCCTTAGCAAGGCCTCCGCACCCTGCCACCATCCAGCAGGGGAAGCTGAGGCCTGACACCCTTAATAGTAGCTACCTTGAGGTCAGGCTTGTGTAGTATATTAGTCAGCTAGGGCTACCATAATAAAGTATAACAGAATGGGTGATTTAAATGGCATATATATATGCCATTTACAGTTCTACAGGCTGGCTGGCTGAGATGAAGGTGTTAGCAGGTTAGGTTTCTCCTGCGACCTCTCTCCTCAGCTTGCCAATGACCACCTTCACTGGCTTATCCTCATGTGACTTTCCTCTGTGTGTGTGCATGCCTAGAATCTCTCCCTATTCTTTAAGGACACCAGTAATCTTGGATTAGGGACCCACTATTATGACTTCATTTAACTTTTTTTACCCTTTTGAAGACTGTATCTCTAAATGCACTCACCTTGAGAGTTAGGGCTTCAAGGTATGAATTTTGGGGGACACAATAAGTAACAGGTATGGATACTACATACTTAATTTGGTCTCTGCCCTCAGTTTCTTTGTTTGTAGAAGAAAGTGAATGGGGGCATTGCTTTTCCTATTGTCCAGTATTTCCTATAAAAGACTTTTATAGGAGATAATGTAATCACAGATATGCAAAGAGAACCAGGAGATTACAATGCTAAGGAAATCAGGAAGGATGACAACTTACAGAGGACATGGGACCCACAGGGTGAAAGGCTTTCAAGCCTTCCTTGGGCTCCTGTTGGGACATAGAGTTGGCCCAGGTTGGGAGGTGGGTATCAGAGCATCACTTGGGAGTTGAGTTGAGCACCAAGCCTTTGAGAGTACCTCCCAGCCAGTAGTTCAGGGAGCCATTTTTAGGTGGTATGCTCAGAGGGCTGGCCAGATTTATGTCATGGTCTAAAGTCTCATTTCAAATGCAACCTTCATATTTATGCAAAACATAGAACTGAAGAAACTTAGGGGGAAGATGCAACTATGAGGAACCAGCAGAAAGGCAGAGATTCTTCTTAGTATCTCTCTGATGCAACAGTGTAAAGACAAGCTTCCAAGACAGAGGATGAGGAATATAAAACCAATATCTTATTATATCTTCATCTTCTAATTACCTTTGATGGCAGCTGTAGCAGTCAGGGCTATCTAACCATTTGAGATGTGCATTTCCCTCCCACAGAATTGCTTTTGAGAAGTGGTTACCCAGACATTTACTAAATTTTCCTGCCCTTTTGAATCTGGGGAGGAACATCCAACTAGTTCTGAGTAGAATTATGTATGAGTAAATGTGAAGTATGTCATTCTTTGGTCAAGGCAGCCAAGTGTCTGATGTACTATTATCATAAACTCTCTTTGTCTTTGGTGGTGACCTTTAATTCCAGGTTTTGAGATGGTTTCACAAGAAGCAGGGAGAAATGCTTAGAGGCGAAATGCTTAACCAGGAACATCTATATTGGACTTCGCATGAACAAAAGTTTAAAAAAAATAAAAAAAAATGTGCTGTAATTATGTGCAGCCATGGAGGCTTGGGGCTTAATTGTTATTTTCCTTGACAAACAGAAGAAGTGATTTTACTTTTCTATTTTTGATTATGGTATAAGTTCTTTCAAAATTGGTTTATTTAAATAAGAAAATGAGTGTATCTAAAGAATAGCATTATATGACCAACAGTATGAATATAAACATATAAGAAAACATTTTTTTTTCTTAAATGACTGAGTTTGGGAGCACTGGCCTGTAGTGAGCACAGATGTTCTCATGTCAACTCTGAGAAAATGGAGAAAATTATGAGACAAGAAAATTTAAGAAGCAAAGAGTAGTCAACAGTTTAGTGTTTCTTGGGGTTCTGAAGAGGGGAAAGAGCAGGGGATGTTTCAGCATAAGGGGCAGAATTAAACTTAGAATAAAGCAATGTGATTCCACAGCCTATGGAATTCACATAGCAATCAATAGTCTACAGGGTAGATGTTACTGCTCCCCCTGCCCCGCCTTCACAAAATGCTTGGTAAAGTTTGCATATTGTTTTTAAAAAGATCAGCCATGATTTACTAATCTGGAGAATTTACATAAAAATCGGATTTCCTGTTTCTCTTGAAAAATCAAAGTATCTGGCTAATACTGGGTCACTATCCCCCTGGAATGCTTTAACTGATTTTAAGAAGCGATGACTCCTGTAGATGAGGTCTTTCTCCACAGTCTTCACCACTCCTTATTGTCTTCTTGACCCTGATGCTTTCCTTTGGAAAGAGGATTATTTTTCTGTTTCCATGCTTCTATTGAAAAGAAAAACAAATTGTTGAGAAAAGAGGCCATGTGTTTCAAGAAAAATTAGAGACAACCTTTTTTTTTGTTGGCAGAAGTTAAAAATGTTCTAATGAGTTTAACATGCAAATAAAGAATTCTTTCTACATTGAAAGAATACAACTGAAGACACCATTAAAAAAACAAATGGTTAAAACTATAACCAGCTGATGGAAAAATATGTGTGATGAAGAACTTAATGAACTGAAAAGGAAGTAAAATCAATGCAGGTTTGTTTCTGAGTGCCAAGAAAATAAGCAACAATGCAGTGAAAGCAAATAGATATATTTGATCTGCACCACTCATTTGGATAACTTATTCAGCCTTCTGGACATTTGAGTTTGTGTCCATTGGCCATGGGAAGCACAGCAGGCCTTTGAAACATCTAGGGAACTGGAATGCAATCACAGATTAGGGCAGAGCTGAGGATATGATGATATTGCCTGTCTCCTTCCCCCGCCTTCCCTTCCGTTAACTCCTTTCTCTCATACTCTGCCCGCTCCAGAGGTCTGAAAGACCCCAGTCCTTCCTCACTCCAGCTTTGTGCTTCTCCTGCCACTCAGAATGTTTAAAGCTATCTCCTTTCTGTTTCACTTGGCCATTTCAGCAGATGGTTGCTGAACCCGTATCACAGGTACAGCTCTCCAAGGACCATGTATACAAATGTATAGTAACTCCCTCCTATACATTCCCTCCAGGTGAATATGGAGATCAAGAGGAAATAGACTTATAAAGAGGGAAGGAATTTTAAATGAAAGGGATATTAAAAGAAGGAAGGAAGAAATATGGATGCAATGTAAGTCCCATAGTCTCATCATGACACCAATTCCAAAATAGGCCAAGATCACTGAAAATGTCTACTGTACTCCTAAATATTATTTATGTAATATATAAAATAGAATATTGGGAAGATCTATGGTTTTAAAGCCAAGGCAGACTGAAGTTTAAATCCTGGTGCCACCATTTACTCCCTCTTGACTTTTTGCAAATTGCTTTCTATTTTGGAGGCTCAGTTTTCACATCTGTAGAATGGAAGTAAAATTGTTTACCTTATAAAAAGTTGGGAATCAGAATAAGATCACATGCATAGAGCCTGGCACAGTGCCTGGCACAGAGCGGCTGCTCTGGGAACGTTTAGTGTGTTCCATGGCTCAGTTTCATTGAAATCATTGACTTAGATGATCTTCTTAGGGCAGGTATACCTGGGCCCAGAATCCCCCTGGGCTATACCACGATAACAGAAAAATGTGGGGAAACCATGCTAAATGACAAACATCAAACTGAAAAATGTATATTCATTTGTCTTGTAGGAATATAACAATTTTTTTGCATGATATTGGGGAAAGAACAAAGTAGGTGGAGTGTGACTGACCTGAACCTACAGTTCTTTGTGACCCAGGGTTCTGGACAAGAGCAAGAAAAGCTACATTTTCCCAGGAATCTTGCTATTAGAGTAAGATTTTGCAAAGCATTTTAGAGATATGATCTCATTTAGTTCTCTGAATCCCTCTGTGTGATGGGCATTATTATTCCTGTTTTACAGATAAAGAAATTGAGGTTTACAATTAAGTAACTTGCTCATGGTCACACAGGTCATAAAGGGTGAAGCTGGAGGTTCAATGCAGGACAGTAGAGCCTTTTCTCTTCACACTGTGGCACCGCCTTCCTGAAACCTAGCTCTGCCGGGAGTTCACCCCTTTTCTGAATTCCTGTTTCCCCAGCCCATCTCTCCCCTCCTCATTGGGCCTCTAGCCTGACTGGGTTGTTCTGGAGATGTCACTAGGATCCCAATGTCTTATTGGGCCTTCCTGGCCCAACTGAATTGTCTACCATCCATCTTGAGAATGCTTCCTGGAGTTCCCCTTTCCCCATAGCTGCTGATGATCTAATCATGGGACTCCTAAGACCTCACACCTGACCTGGCATGTATCAGTATACCTTAGTCCTCTTCTCTGATCTTACCACCTCCAAGTGGGAAATATTCCTCAATCTTATCTCAAAGAGCATGCCTTTGATAAATTTCTTTTAGCAGACATTTCTCCAAAGAATGTACACAAATGGCCAGGAAGCACATGGAAGGTGTGACCATCACTAGAGGGTCATTAGGGAAATGTAACTTAAAACCACAGTGAGATATCACCTCGCACCCATTAGGATGGCAACTTTTAAAGAGGCAGAAAATAGTAAGTGTTGAACAGAATGTAGAGAAATTGGAACTCTGGTGCATCACTGGTAAAATGTAAAATAGTGTAGCTGCTGTGGAAACAACATGAAATTTCTTCAAAAAATTAAAAAGTAGAATTACCATAAGATCTAACAATCCTACTTTCTGGGTATACGTAGGTCACCCTGAAAGTTTTGAGACAGACTGTGTTATGGTCCATTATTTCACTTCCAAGAAACACAGTCAACAGTGTCCTTTCTGATTCATCCACGCAAGTTTCAAATTGCTCAGCTTATCTTGTTGCTTGGAGGACTTCATTTGTTTCCATCTTCATGGATTTTAAGTTTTTTGATTTTCGTATATCTCAAAACTTTCGTAATGACTCACATATATCTGAAAGAAGTGAAAGCAGAATCTTGAAGAGATATTTATCCATGGTCATAATAGCATTACTCATAATAGTTACAAGAAGGTTGCAGTAGTTATAAGAAGCGTCCATCAACAGATGAATGAATAAGCCAATGAGGTATATACATGTGAAGCTTATATAGGAATATTATTCATATGAATAACATGCATAGAAATATGATATACATATGAATATTGTTCAGCCTTAGAAAGGAGGAAATCTCTGCTCTATGCTACTACATGGACAAGCCTTGAGGACAGTTGCTAAATGACATAAGCCAGTCACAAAAAGACCAATACTGTATGATTCCATGTATATACAGAACCTAAAGCATTAAAATTGTACTGACATAATGTTAGGATAGAGGTTTCCAGGGGGTGGGGGGATGAGGGAATGGGAGTTAGTGTTTAACGAATGGGCAGAGTTTCAGCTTTACAAGAAGAGAGTTCTGGAGATGAGTGATGATGGTGTTTGCACCACGATGTGAACCACGTATTTAAAAATAGTGAAGAAGTTAAATTTTATGAATAGTTTACTGCAATAAAAAAATAAGGAAAAAAATAGCATGCCTTTGAGACCTACGAGCCCTTATCGTTTGTTCTCTTTTCAGAGCCTTAGCTTATTTAGTGTACTATTTGACAATTAAAGGTTGCACTTCATCTGTCTTGTTCCGGAAGTCAGTCATGTATCCCCTGAAGCCCAGGAGGGAAAAATGCCCTTGTATGATTGTTTCATTACATAACACTTCACACAGCACCCAAGAGGAAATGGCTCCAGGAGAAAGATAAAAATACTTTCTGAGACTAGAAAAAAAAAAAAAAAACAAAATAAAACCCTGCTGCTATCTCCTTTTCCCCCATTACTTCAAATCCAGATGGGCAAAGTGAGTAATTAAATAAAAAAAAATTCCTGGTGTTCTTTAAAGTGAACTTGAACAACAACAAAGCAGTGCCAACACGAATAGCATGGCATACAAGTCGATGTGTTGGCTTCTGTCACCCGCCCCCCCGCCCCAAGTGCCTGCTATTGCATCCGACTTCCTGCACAGTCTAGACTGTTTAGGCAAGTGAAGGTTGTTTTTAGTTTTTTCCCTCTTTTCTGTGCCAAAAAGATTAAAAACTAGCTTGGCTCAGAAACTGTCTTTCACCTTCCTTCTCCACTGTGCAAACAGCCTTATACGGTACACATCGTCAGACGAGAGCTGATTTGGGGAAGCCCAGAGACGGTTCAGCATGTGCGCACAAGGGCACTATCCCAGGTGTGTCGGTCGGTGGGTAGTCATAAGTGTATGACAGATAGATAAAGAGAAAGATGACAAGTGAACAATGATGGGCGCATGGAGAGATAGAGCTACATTCCAAAATTGGGATGCGTGTCAGAGCCTGGGCACCCTGGGAGGGCCTTCCTTAACTCTTTCCTGTCTGGTTTTTACATTGCCCCTCTATTATGCTTTCATCACGGGCCTGACAGCTGTTCTGTTGACAGATTCAAAAGAACTATAAAGGGCCCACTTTTATAGACTGTGCTCTAGAAGGACCAAGACTATCCTTGCTTCTGAGAGGTGTGTGTGCACTTATTAGCCGCCCCCTACTAGAATAGATTCAGAAGGATATAGGCATGAATGACACACAATTCCACCAACAGGAAATTAAGACTCCAGTGGAGTAAAAGACAGCCACATAAACAGGTCACCATGTTCCGGGAGTTGCTAATCCAGCTCCCAAAGGAACTGGACAGGTTGGCATGATGAGATGGACTGAACTAAGTGGGCCCCCCTGCAAATCATTGTCCACATGCCCCTCTGAAAGGGACACATGTTTGTTGCCATGCAATAGGGCAGTGGCAAGATGGCTAGATCCTCTGATTTTAAAAAAAATAAAACACCAAATGTGGCTGTCTGCCTATATGAAATTTCTAAATATTGATATTTTGCCAACTAATTACATAAAAATAAAATCAGCATGTTCAGGCCTAATGTAATACAAAGGAAGACTAGATTCAGCCAGTAGTTCCAGAAACAATCTCTGATAGCTTAAAGTATTAAAAACCATACAGGAGTATAGAGGAGAGAAGAGAGAGAGGCAGGAACAAAATTCCATGAAGTTTGGGGAAGGGTAGTTAGGGAGGAGAACTTCACAGTGTGATGATATCTGATATGTTGGCAAGCAGAAAAGTAGACAGGAAGGCATTGCTGGCGAAAAGAACAGCCTGTTCCAAAGCTCAGTGAATGAGCAGAGGGTGATGGGTGTCATAGGGCAGAGACTGCACCCTTCTAGCCATCGCAATATTTCCTACCCTTTGCAAGCCACTGAAACTCATGAGTTCGGTACAAGAGACCATATGGGCAGATATGGCAGAAGTGAGGTTAGGCCTTGTATGAAATCTTTGTACGAATCTCGGGAGAAACCTTTTGGATAGGAGGTGGTGGGAGGGACACAGGGGAGAAAGCATTCCTGGGCTTTTCACTGATTGCAGTCCCCAGGTAGAGACAGATGTGTCTATTTATTTGTCCAAAGTGGATCTTGTCCACCCTACTAGCTCCTACCAGAAAGGCAAATATGCACACATCTGGAAAAAATCAAGGGCACAGAGAGGGAGCATGAAGAAGGTGTATATTCTCAGGATGCAACCATCACATGTAGCTGGTAGAGTGAAGAGGCGACTCCATCTGGCCATAAGTTAAAGGTAAGCCGGGGGCAGCTTCGAATGTTTCCTAGGCCCCAGGTACATGTATTTGAGGAAAAATAGAGGGGAAGGCATTACTTCATCTATGTATGAAATAAAAGTTTGTTTTTGTTGTGAGACTCACAGAAATCCTGCATGTAAAAGATGTCGCTGTGTGGTTGCATTTTCTCCATCACCACTTGTAAGTCAGCTGCAGTTTGCTTGGCCCTGTGGTAGTTGGGGCCACAGAACTTATTAGTGGGATTCCTTCATCAAGACAACTGCCCTGTAGAATTATATCCCTTCCAAAGGAAGATGAGAACATGGACCACATTTTCCTCTGCTACCTAATGCACAAACAATATTGTTCATTCAATTCAATCATTCAGCATTTATTGAGAGGCAGGCCCTGCGCCCTGTCCTAGGAACACAGACATAAACAAAATATGACCCCTCCCTTCAAGGAGCTCCCATTCTGGGTCATTTGCTGGCTGCTTATCAGTAGAATTTCACTCAACTCTGTTCAGAAATTAATAATCAGAGTGGTCTTGCAGTCTCCTCTCTTCATCTTGTAGGCATGTGGAGCACCCCCAAACCTCCACACCAGGAGGCAGATGAATGGGAACCTTCTTGTACTGCAGGTGAGAGTGTAAAATGGTGCAGCCACTGTGGAAACAGTATGGCAGCTCCTCAAGTCATTATGAACAGAAGTACCATGTGGTCCAGAAATACTATTTCTGGGTGTAAACCCCCCAAAATTGAAAGTAGGGCCTTGTGGCTTGGTGCCTATAGCTGAGTAGCTAGGGCTCCAGCCACATACACTGGAGCTGGCAGGTTCGATTCCAGGCCAGGCCTGCTGAAAAACAATGACAACTACAACCAAAAATAGCCAGGTGTTGTGGTGGGCACCTGTAGTCCCAGGTAGTTGGGAGGCTTGAGGCAGGAGAATCGCTTGAGCCCAAGAGTCAGAGGTTGCTATGAGCTGTAATGCCATGGCACTCTACTGAGGGTGACATAGTGAGACTCTGTCTCAAAAAAAAAAAAAAATACTGCCTTGTAAACATATTAATTAGCACACCTATGATCATAGCTTTACTCACAACAGTCAAAAGATGTAACTCCCAAGCATCCATTGATGGATGAATGGAGAAACAACATGGTATATACGTGCAATGTGTATGGTCTACCCACACAGTGGGATATTATTCAGCCTTTAAAAGGTAGGAAATTCTTATCCATACCACTGCATGGATGGACCTTGAGGAAATCATGCTAAGTTAAATAAGCCAGTCACAAAGGACAGATGAGTCCACTTAGATGAGGCACCTAGATTAGTCGATTCATAAAGACAGAAAATGGAATAGCAGTTGACGGGGGCTGGGATGAGGTGGAGCAGGGAGATGCTGTTTAATGGCAGCAGTTTTAGTTTTGCAAGATGGAAAGAATTCTGAAGATTGGGGGCACAAGAACATGAATGCACTTAATCCTCCCGAACTATGCACTTAAAAATGGTTAAGAAGGCAAATTTTAGGTTGTGTGTGTTTTACCACAATTAAAAAAGTAAGAAAGCAAACCTATCATCAGACAATGCCCTGCTAATGCCCACTGAAAAGTGCCATAGCTAGAGACTGCCATGCCACTGCCCTGCCTAGCTTTCCGCAGGGTTAGCCAAACCTTTGGGTTCAGGGATAAGGCTCTTTGCAGTCTGGCCCAACTTGCTTGATGGCCACTGCTGTCCTCGGCTACTGTCTAGCCACACTGGGTACATTGGAAAAACCAGCTGTACTGGTTTGTTAACGAATCTTTGTTCACACTGGGGATGGGTTAAGAATCTCAGGGAGGAACAGGAGAGCTAAGCTGCAGGGAAAGACAGCTTTCTCTCTAGCAATGGTTCTAATTGTTGTGTAACAGTGAGAAAATACTTGGGCTGTATTCTCAGAAAGAAAGTTAGACTGACTGAGCCACGTAGGACTCAATCCCAAACACTGGGACGCTTAACACTTCTGTAAATTTCTACCATGTCTCCCTGACTTTTCCCCTCTCACACCCACAGAAGCCTGGTTATTAGGGATTATCTCCATTTTATAGATGAAAGTACTGAGGCTTCACTGAGAGGCAGGATAAGTCCCATGTCTCTGAGCTAATAATGGCAGGGACTCCCCATCTGAATCTCATGCTTCTGTTCCCAAACTCAAGGGTAATTAACCGTCACCTGGAGGGCTTGTTAGGCATGGGATTCTACCCTCACCCCCAATTTTTGAATTCATAGGGCCGGAATGGAACCAGAAAATTTTCTTTTCTAACAATTTCCCAAGGGATAACCAAGGCTGCTGGTTCCAGGGACCACAGTTTGGGCACCACTGACCTACACCATAGCTGCCTTGTCCTCCAGCCAGTTTCTCCTCCCAGAAATCCGAGCTGGCCTGGTGCTTCAGTCCTACCCTTGGTATTCTGATCTATACAAGTTTCTCACGACATCACTATCAGACATGACCAATCTGATGTGCATGTTCTTTCCTCAGTATCAGCAGTTCTCAAATTTGAGTGTGCCTGCACATGGCCAGGGGGCTTGCTTCGTGACAGCAACCACCCAGAACAAAGCCTGGCTTCCTTACAGGCTCCCCTGAATTACCTTCTATAAGCCTAACCCTTTAATAAGTCTAGTACCCTCTTACTGTGCTATTCCCTATAGCACACATTCCCTCTTGCTCAGTGGCTGTGTTTAGCTACAGGTATCTTCCTGGTAGACTCCGACTTCACGACTCCTGACATCCCAAACTTTCCAATCAGGGGAGGCGAAAGAGAGAGGGGATGTGGATATGCTTCTCCTATACTTTTTCTCTCTCTTCCACGGACACTTGAGGAGGCAAGGGTGAGAATCTCCTTCACCAACACTTACCTGGTGAACCCCACTAATGAGGAAGGCTTTCCATTTCTTCCCACCAGCTGGTCCCCCTCTGCATGGACCTCAGGTGATGGGGAAGTCTGAGCTGCCTCTTTCTGCTCCTCAGACTTCACCTGCTTGGTGCCCCTACATGGTCCTGTCATTGATATCCAATCTCTTGAGAAAATCAAACTAAACATGACAACAGAAAGGCTTCTAACGAGTGGAGGTGCAGACCAAACAGCAAAGACTAAAACAGCTCCCACCATGTTGACTAACTCAATCAGAGGAAGAAATGAGCAAGGAGAAAGAGGTGAGGGACTGTTCCCAGTGCTGGCATTGCTTCTGCCATCAGATGGGAAAATGCCAAACGTAAGGCAAGTATTTTTGTCGCAGCCACCATCTACAGACTGCCTCTGTGCCAGACACCAAGTAAGCACTTTACACACCAAGCCTCATTCAACTCCCAGAAGAAAACTTTTGCAGAAGACAGTGTTTTCACTACCATTTTGTTCCCCCCCAAAAGGAGGACTCAAGAATGCTAAAGATTTGCTTAGGAAAACATAACAAACAAGGTCTGTCTGGCACCAAATTCCACACACCAAACACTGCAATGTGGCCACCCACCATCCCCAGAAATCTATGCTATTTTAAATGCTCTGGCTAACTACCTAATCACTATTTTTTTCAAAGAACATTTTATTACGTTAACCAAACCTCTACTCTGCAATTAACTCTAATTACACAAGCAATTAAATTGGGAGTAAGATTATTTTGCAGTTCAAAGCTATTTATGCTGACACTAGATTTTCTTCTATCTAATTAATTCTTATTTCTTGGTTCTAATTGTTTCTAATTAACAGACTTTCTAACCCTACCTGCACACATTTTAAGGACCATTTTGTCCCTTCACTCATATATCTATGCGTATCACATCTGCTTTGATGGAATGTGCCAAAGGAGAGAAAGAAGAAACAGCCAATTCCATTGAGTTACTTGAAAGTTAAGCTTGGTTTGATCAATCTGTCGCTTAAAGGTAGCGAGGGAATAATTGCAACACAGGGGGTTCATTATTATAGCCTATAGTATGTTAAGTACTCCACCTGATTAATTAACTCAATTGCTAATATAAAATCTGGGGTCTTCAGCAGGGTTACTGGAGGTCCTACAACTGTCCTCAGTGGTAAAGGATATCTAACTGGAAAAAACAATAACAACAACAATAACAACAACAGAATAACTAGGCATTGTAGCAGGCACCTATAGTCCCAGCTATACGCAAGGTGGAGGCAAGAGAATAACTTAAGCCCAAGAGTTTGAGATTGCTGTGAGCTGTGATGCCACAGCACTCTACCCAGGGCAATATAGTGATACTCTGTCTCAAAAAAAAAATAAAGAAAGAAAAGAAAAGAAAGAATACCAAACTGGGAACCACCTGCATACCTACCACTGCAGTAAGTTGTTTCTGGCTGGAATCATGCCAATTTAACACGAATCTGTCAACAGTAGCTTTATCGTTGGCGGTTGGCTCACACCAGTCAGAAACTCTGACTGGATTTGATGAAGTTGTAGAGCCTGGTGCTAATTGGAGAGCTAAAGTTTGGCTAGTTATGGGCTATAAAGTAGATAAAACTTTAATAGACATTCCTTGGGTGTGATAAGCTTTGAAATCACTGACTTAACTATAGGTCAACATTTCTCAGAAGCTGATCTTATAAATATTATCTTATCCAGTTCTTTATTTTTTGTCTTTAAACTTTCTCTGAGTGGATCCCCAGAGACTTATTCCTTTTGTATCCATGACCTGGTCTCTTTGACCCTTCCTTGAAACTCCCCTTTTGGGCCTTAACTGGGATTGTTAAATATTGCAAATATTACGTGGAGAATACTTATACTACAAAATTATTGTATATCAAAAATTCAAGTTTAACAGCCTGAGCAAGAGCAAGACCCTATCTCTACTAAAAAACAAAACAAAACAAAACAAAAATAGAAAAACTAGCCAGGCACTGTGGTGGGCCCCTGTAGTCCCAGCTACTGGGAAGGCAGAGGCAAAAGAATTGCTCAAGCTGAAGTTTGAAGTTGCTGTGAGCTATGATGCCATGGCACTCTACCCAGGGTGACACAGTGAGACACATGAAGAAGGTAAAAGTCTTAAAGAAGGAAGATGTTAAGACATAACAAAATATTTATTTTTCTTATTTGTAATAGATGTAAAATTATATATCATGTGGGGATCATGGCATATGGATGAGTGAAATGAATGACTACACTGTTACAAGGGATGGGAAGGAAGACTTGGGAACACTCTGTTCTAAGGGGCTCACAGCCCAGGGCCACAGACCCACACTACATGTTCATGAAGTATAGTGCTATTTGAAGGTAGACTTAGAGTAATTGAAAATATATATTTCAAATCCTAAATAAATCACTATTTTTTTCAAAGATAGGAAGGGAAATAAAATGGAATCAGATCAAAATTGGTAAAGAGCGGGTGGCACCTGTGGCTCAGTGGGTAGGGCACCAGCCCAATATACCGAGAGCAGTGGGTTCAAACCCAGCCCTGGACAAACTGCAACAAAAAAATAGCCGGGCATTGTGGTGGGCACCTGTAGTTCCAGCTACTCGGGAGGCTGAGGCAAGAGAATTGCCTAAACCCAGGAGTCTGAGGTTGCTGTGAGTTGTAAGCTGTGAGCTTATCTACCGACGGCAATAAAGTGAGATCCTGTCTCAAAAAAAAAAAAAAAGAAAGAAAGAAAGAAAGAAGAAAAAATTGGTAAAGAGCAAAGAAAATAGATGTTTGTGTTCTTTGAGAAGGAATCCTGTGCCTGTAGCCTTGTCCAGCCCTAAGCTGAATTCACAGAAGGAAAATGAAATACCAACATCATCTGGAGCCGAGGAACATGTCTTCCCAAGCTTCCCTCCATCCCCATGTTTCAGACTGAAACTGTCTGATGTCTTCCACCGTCAGTGTTGTCCAAACAACCCAGCTGCTTGGAATGTAAGTGAGACAAGCCTCCCCCGACAGTCTCTTCACACCAATGCTCCCTCACACCTCAACCCCACCCAGCAGAGCAAAGGCCATCTCAGGAAAGGGAAAACAGCTTCTCCAGCCCTGCCCAACAGTTGGGCCTTTGTCAGCTGGAGGGTCATGTTTGGTCTCTGCCTCCATCCTCATCTCTACCCCAGGCCAACTTATCCACTGGACCAAGTAGGACCTATAATTCTTCTGGTCTGTGAGAATGTTTCAATTCCTTTTAAAATCAGAAAGACTCTTTAGATCTAAGATAGTGTTAATATAAGATATTAATATATTTGTCTTTTTACCAATGCAATCATAAAATATAATTTTAATTTTGTTTTTATGACTTTAATAAAATAAAATGCCCAGGACCCCGGAGGGTTGTAATGCAGCCTGTTTCCATGGACAACAAATGCCTCATAGAAATGTTACTACAGCCCAGAAGGAGGTGCCAGTCCTGTGGAAAGGTGACTCAGAGTCTTCTTATCTGCCTGTGCCTACCTCATTCCAAGATGCCTGAGATGGGCTTAAAAATGGCTTAAAGCACAGCAGTAAAAGTTAAAGAGCAAAGATGATAGGAAAATAAGAGAAGGTAAAAACTGGACCAGAAATGGAATTATAGTAGAAAAATATGTACCCAAATATCCAGCTCCGAGCTTCCTGGTAGCCAAAAAAGAAGCAAGAATTCTATTCTTACAAAAAGCCCAGACCACAGCAGTAGAGGCTCACAGCAGGGAGGAAACCACTCAAGGAGATGCCGGGCGGATTATTGGCTGTGCCCAGGACCAGAAAGAGATTCCTCACCTGCCTTCTGAGGAATGGCATCAAACTTCTCAGCACAGCATGCAAGGTCACCCTTTTGATCTCACCTCTCACTACGTGCTCCTTCACTCAAGATTTCAGCCACCAACCATTGCCAGCCTTGGAGACTTTGTGCCTAAAGTCCTCTCTGACAAGCTCTTCCCTTTGATCCTATCCATCAGGTCTCACCTCCAAAGTCAAATCTTCCAAAAAGCCTCCCTTGACCTCCTAGCTGGCAACTGCTCTCACACTCTCTTCTTTCTCTGACATCGTCTTGTTTTATTCTCTTCATAACGATTATTTGACACTGAAATTATAATTAATCCATTGTTATCTGTCTCTCCCACTA
Organism: Galago senegalensis; assembly: GCA_963575145.1. Taxonomy (NCBI): domain Eukaryota; kingdom Metazoa; phylum Chordata; class Mammalia; order Primates; family Galagidae; genus Galago; species Galago senegalensis. The sequence continues at coordinate 52,771 of CAUYTI010101212.1, forward strand.
GAATGGAAGCTCCTTGAGACCTTTGCTGACTTATTTTCTTTCCCATCTGCCTGAGTTCTTCTTCATTTCTGTATTCTTCGTGGAATGCAGCAGTCGTGCAGTAATTCTTTATGCACTAATTGGAATGAATGAATTTAGGAAGGTGAGTCCTGCTAACCAGAGGGCACCTCACTGTGTTGTGCATTGATGGTAACATGTGGCAGCACAAATTTGCAGCTGCAACCTTGGAAGTATGAGCTGGGACACAGCAGAATTCTTCTGCATAATAATAATTATTCATGCAAAAATTTACAGTCCCTATAGCTCCTGAGGGAGGATGTAGAAGGGAGCATGCCCATTGTTTTCTTCTATTTACAGGCTATAATTTCCCTCTATGAACAGGGAGGACATTTTTCCATTGGGTCCTTTTACAGGATACCTCTGCAGTGAAGAAGCTTTCTGACCCAAACAAAAAAGCTTCTCTTAGTTGAATCCTGACATCCTTAGGACTCTGACAGTGACTGCTTGGGCCAGGAGGAAAAAACCAAGTGGCCCCCACACCTCTGCAGAAATGCGATTTTTTTTTTGTGAGTTACTTCCTCTGACTATAGTGTAAACACTGTAAAATATTGAAAACCCTGTTGAGCCTTGCTCGGAGTGCATTCATTCCACGGCCTCATTGCAGCCAAGTTTCAGGCTTGATGAGTTGCCCTGAATGCAGCTATATTTAGGACTCTGCATGCTAATGTTTCTATTTGGTGCTGAACCCCAAGGAGCAATTCCAAGCGCATCTCCCGTGTCCCTGTCTCCATGGAAACGGTTCTCCGGCTTTGTGTGCCAGCCCAAGGACTGAGGAACAGCATCACTGGCACCTTCTTCCTTCCTGCAGCTGACATGGAATCTAAGTTTTGCTGTGTCAAACAGGCCCAGTCTGATCTCTTCCCCTCATCTCGGGGAGGGAGGTCAGTCTGAGTTGAGAAGGGTCAGGGTGCACCAAGCTTCATAAACATCTCCTCCCCTCACTTTTCCAGTGTGGGCATCTTTGTCTTCTAGCTCCATCTCCTTAATCAGCGCTTTGTGGAGCTGGGTTGATCAGGAGCACAGAGTCTGGATTCCTGATAAAGTCAACCAGTGGGGGAGCAGGGAGGAAGGAATGATAGACACAGCACTGTCCATTGTGGTGACCTCTAGGGAGCTTGAGTCCGGGGCTGGGGTCAGGAGAAACTCACTTTTGTTTTTATATCATTTGAATTTTTTTCAGCAGTGTTCTTGGGATATTTCTATTAATTAATTAAAACAAAAAAGATTTCTATTTTTTACTTATCTTTAAAAATAGGGTTTTGCTCTGTCACCGGGGCTGGAGTTCAGTGGCACGATCTTAGCTCGCTGAAGCCTCAAACTCCTGGGCTAGCGCCATCTTCCCACCTCAGTAAGTAGCTGGGTCTACAGATGTAGTCAAGCTAATTTCTTTCTTTCTTTCTTTATTTTTTTTTTTGAAGAGACAGAGTCTAGCTATGTTGCCCAGGCTGAGGATTTATTTTCAATGCTCCCTGTGTTGGTGACTGTGAAGGTATGCTACTTTCCATTCATTTCAACTGGTTGACCCAGTTTCAACTCAATTATCTACAATATTGAAGAAATCATGGTGGCCTGTGGGCAAAACCAAAGCAGATTTTCAAAACCAACAACAAAAGCCTGTATTTGTTTCCAGAACCTTTTCCCTCATGCTCCATAATTTCAAGTCTAGCCATATCAAACTTTTTAAAATTTAATTTGTCTTTTCATCAAAGGTAGAACTGTGCACCTTATAAAGGGTCAAATAGCACTGCAAGGCTTATGGTATTTAAAAACAGAGAATAAAATAAAAAGAAGACTGCATTGCTTTGCCTGTTTTACTCCAAATTTCATCTTCCTGGGGGGATAATTTTCTTTGGTGTTAGTATTTAACTTCATGTTTCTAAGAACTAAATTTCTGTTGCTATTTCTTTAAGTTGGAGTTTTAGATACTGGGTGTGGACTTGCTCTGGTGGAAGATGATGAGGATTTAGTTTTTAGACACTCTCTACTCCAACCCAGGCCTCCTCTCCACCCACCTTCCAGTGAGTTCATATCATAGTGTCTAGTCAGAGCAAATATTACGTGTGCACACTGTTATGATCATATAAATATTATCCACAGCTGTGCCTGGAATGATTATATTTTCTTTTTTCTAATTTCAGACTATCACAGGGGTACACGTATTTTGGTTACATGGATTGCTTTTCTGCAGTTTGGGTCCAAGTTGTAAGTGTGGCCATCACCCAGACAGTGTGCCTTGTACCTGTTAGGTGTGATTTACCCCTCCCCTCCTTCTGCCCCCACTTGCATGCTTTCCATTGAGTTCTGCTACCATCTGTTCACACGAGTGTTGATTTATGGTTCCAATTTGATAGTGAGTATATGTGGGGTTTGTTCTTCCATTCTTGTGATACTTCACTAAAGAGTGGTCTCCAGTTCTATCCAGGTTGTTGCAAAAGGTATTTGTTCACTTTTTTTTTATGGCTGAGTAACACTCTGTGGTATACATATACATTTTATTAATCCACTCACATATTGATGGCACTTGGGTTGGTTTCACATCTTTGCAACTATGAATTGTGTTGCAATAAACATTCTAGTACATGTGTCTTTTTGACAAAATGACTTTTTCTTTTGGGCAAATGTTCAATAGTGGGATTGCTAGATGAAATCTAAGCAAACTAAGTTCTTTGAGGTATCTCCAACAACTTCCCATAGAGGTTGTGTAGTTGGCAATCCCAAACAGTGCGTCAGTGTCCCTCCTCACCACATCCAGGTTAGCATCTGTTGTTTTAAGATTTTTAATAAAAGCCATCCTCATTGGTGTTAGATGATATCTCTGTGAGGTTTTGATTTGCATTTCCCTGATGATTAGAGACACTGAACATTTTTTCATGTGTTGATTGGCTTTTAAACCTACCTGGTTTCTCTGGAAGTGTCTCATTTTTTCATGTGCTTAATATACTATTAATGCTTTATCATTCATGCATTTATGAACTCTCTGACAGAGGTATACGTCTCCTCTCAATACATTCAACTGCACCGAGGATTTTATTGGTTGAAATTTTTTGTAATGTCGTCTCTTTAGGAAGCCCTTTCTCATACTACAGCCTGGACAAGTCACTGTTCCATCCTGTTGCATGACTGAGTAACAGTTGTCAGATTCAAAATAGAGTCTCTTGTGTCAAACCTTGGAAAAAATGGAGCTGGGGAAGGGCATGAAAGGAGGCTTGTCATGCACAATTTGCCTGGTAATAGGAACTATCCTAAGAAATTTTTCTAAACTGCAGCTTACTTCACAGGTCACACAGGCCTGCTAGCTGCACAAAGATAGCTAGCTGCTTAGACAATATTACTTGCCGGACACACTGCTTTATAAGCTTAATCCAAACCTGCAGGGGCCTAACAGTAAAACAGATTGTAAGTTACACTTGGCAACTGACACTCACCAATCAAAATTCACCAGCTCTTGTAAGATGCTGCCTGAGCCAATGAACTTTCTTTCAAAACAACGTGCATAACCTCCTCTTTCCCTAATAAAACCCTGACCTTTTCCTTTGTTCTCTGGACATACTGAAGGTCACCCTGATCTGTATCTATGTCCTGGATTACAATCCTACTTCTTACATAAAATCCCAATTAAACCATTTTACTTAGAGATTCATCTCTCCACATTTTTTATCCTTACATAGTTGGGTATCAGGAGTGGGGTCCACAGCAGACTCTCCAGAGAGATCAGAGACCCCTAGAGCTGCAGTTGGGCCCCCTAAATGCTCCCTCCCACTCTGTAGGTTACACGCCAAACCCCCTTTTTCATACCCTGATGAGTCTCTCTCTCAGATTGAACTCTGCTATTTTTTTTTTTTTTTGAGCTTTCCACTTTTATTGGGCTATGGTTTATGAGGAGCCTTTTCCCTTTTATTTATGAGGATTTTTTTCCTCCTGTTTACAAAGCTTCCTGTAGGAAGAAAGAAAGGAAGAAAGGAAGAAAGGAAGGAAGAAAGAAAGAAAGAAAGAAAGAGAGAGAAAGGCCTTTTTTTCCCATCCTGGTGAGTGTGTACTTTGCTCTCTGGTCCCTTTTGCTTTCACATGTTCAGACTTGCACCAACTTGCCTGGATAAGTTTATTCACAGTATGGGCTCTCAGAGCTCAGAGGCATGCCACATGGTGCCCCCTCTTTTAGGACTGTGGCTGATGACATGTTCAAACATCATGGGGAGTATTAGAACCCTCAAAGCTTAGGTTATCTTTTCACTAAATGACAAGGCTAATAACGGCTATAAGATCAAACAATTTGGAACATATATCTTAATTGATATCTCTAAGGTTCCAAAATGCACTCAGAACTACAAGATTGCCTCACTGCATAATATTGTCCCTGAACTAGCTTTTCTCTCTAGATTCTTCTTTTCCCTTCCCTACGCCTTCTTCTCATTATTTCTGCTCTTATCCGAACTCTCCTTTTCCCAAAACTTCTCAGCTGTTCTGGCATACTGACTACTTAAGTAAGGACACTTGAAAAACAGCAGGTATAACAACAAAAAACTCATTTGACCTTAGTGCTATTTCCTAAAAACAAAAAATGAAATTCCTACATAAAAGAAACCCCACCTATGCTAGTAGAAAAGGCAACAGTCTTATCTTCAAGGGTGAGAAGTTGAGACTAAGCAAATATGGCATCGCCTTGTTAGAATAACTCCTAACATAATTTAGTCACATTTTCACAGTTAACTATTCCTCATCCAATCCACGATATTGGTAACTAATTCTAACAGCTTCTTTGGGGGCTTCATTCTTCTTTGGGCTTTTATGCTACATAAAATTTGTAGCATGCTTTTTTCTCTTGTTAATCTATCTTATGTTATTTTAATCCCCAAACCCAGCCAGGATCCTAGAAGGCTGGTACTCCACTTTCTCCAGGGCTTATAAATGAGATACTAAAAGACCTGAAAAAAGCCAGATACACACACACACACACACACACACACACACACACACACACACACATGTAATTTTTGAATATTCAAATGTTCAAAACTTACCCCCTTTCTTTGGGATTTTCCAGTTAGGCTCCTGGAAATCATCAAGGAATGTGTCTTTGATCTTATGAAGATACTAAACTAATTAGACATGTTTGGTTTGTTAAGTTATATTTTTAAAAGTCAAATAATAAAATAATGATAAGTCTTCTTTAGGTTATGTCTATGCAGATGTGTTGTTGATATGAATGTTTTAAGAATTATGTAAAATTTATATAGGTCCGCTGGCCCTTTATAAATGGTTATCTGTCTGACCTGCTTCTGGGTGTTATCTGAAGATGCTGTATGCAGTAGACATAACTAAATTTCCTTTGTTGATTATTGGTTACAATACATTCTCATCATATTTTTGACTCTGGCTAGTCTAAACTTTTGTCATCTACAATTTTGATGCTTCTTAAATCATTTGCAATCAGCTACAGCCCCAAATTGCTTTTGATGAAAAAGTGTCTGACAAGTACCCTTAAATAGCTTGCTGATGACTTTGGGATCAAAAGATGAAAATTTCTAAAATTCTAATGAAGAAATTGATGGGTTCATGGAACTGCTAACCAAGATCAAACAGAACAAGAATAAATTACATGGATTTAAACTGACACAAAAAATTATGATTTTTTTTTCCAGAACCAAATATTACTTATATTTTGTTTTTTTTTTTAAATTTTTTTTAATTGAATGTTAACTATGTACATTAATGCAAAATTATGATTTTTTGACTTTTATTTGAACAATCCTTTTTTAATGTTAATGTTTTATTTTCTAGATTTAAGAAAACCATTTTCTTTTAAGGTATCTTATAGTTTTCAGCAGTTTGGTAAAGTATACTCCTGTAAACAATATTGAATTTTTTTTCCTTCTATCTGTTCCCTCCAAAATTTAAAAACTACTTAGAAGTAGTTTTTATTTAGAAATAGTTATTCATACAAGTTTGAAAAAATCTGTGCTGTTTATAACAGGGTGCAATTGGGAATGCTAATTATATTACCAAAGTTTGACTAGGATATCGTATTTCAAATTGTCTATAGGTACTATAAATAAAATATGAAGCCTGTCTTGATTTGGCTTTCTAGACTTGAAAATTAAAAAAAAATTAGAGTCCTTTTGGCTGGGCACCTGCAGTTCAATGGTTAGAGAGCCCCGATGCATGGGGCTGGCAGGTTTAAACCCAGGCTGGGCCTGCTAAACAACAACAACAAAAAAAAGTCCAGTCTGAAGTCCAATTGCTATTCTTTGTGCACTTATAGAAATAACAAGAAATTATGTCTGATAAAACTAAATTGCAAACAAATCAGCCTTACTCTGATTATCTTTGGCAAATTTGTATGAATATAATTATCAGATTGTAGCCTTATTCATTGCTCTTCAGTTTTTGTTATCTACCTGTATACTGGATTGAATCCTAAAATCTTCTATGTTCTTCTGATCCAATTTTCTCTGATGAAATTACTGAGGGGGAAAAAAACCCTCCTCTTTCCTAAAGCCCTATAAGCTAAAGATGAAAAACTTGATGTAAATTTCAAGGGATAAGCATTGTACCGGGTAAGCAAGCCGTACAGAGACTTCACAGACTTCATAATCACAGATATTCAAACTATACAATTGCTGACTTCACGCTGTAGACAGCTTTCCCCAAACAATCAAAACAAGAATTTTCACATCGTAATGAGATTCTTACCCCTCTTAATATCTACCTTTTTTATATGACAGGCTAATGCTTTAGTTAAAAGTTCACAGTCAGTAGCTGCTATGGATAATTTGACAGACTCTGACCTAAGAAATTCTTTAGTATGCCGAGGGGAAAACTTCAACAACATCTCTAACACAACTTTTTGTTCAAATTGTACTAGTGGTACATGTTACAGAGCAGGCATCTCTGCTTTAATCCAGCCCCATCCCAGAGGCTGCTGATGTCTATAGCAGGTCTCAGCAGGTTTCCTCGTGGTCTTTTGATTTGTTTAAGTGGTTGCCCTGAGGTTTGGGCTCTTGGTTCAAAACCATGGTACAAACTGGGTTTGTTCAGTTCCTCTTGGTTTTACACCTTATATTGTTGGATCCATTGCCTGTCCAGTCTTGGCATGAATGACCCTCCTCCTAGAATAATGCTGGCCCAGCACTTCTAAATGATAACCAATACCATAGAACTGACAAAATTGAACTTAACGGTAGACTCTAGGTACACTTAGCAACAAACTTCCCTTGTTGCTTAAATGTGGCCAAAATGATCTGATTTTAGTCACCAACCAACCCTCTCCTTGACATGGGAGCAGACCAACTCGAACAGGTCCATCCTGACACCAGAGACAATGAAAACCTAACCACAGAATGGTTGATTAGCAAAACTTTTAGAGAAACAACTTAACCAAAAGGGGAAATGAACTTATGCCTCAGAGTGTAAGTTAAAAATGGGGTAAGAGGATGTGGAAGTTGTCAGATTCAAAAGGGGGGTACTTGTGTTAAACTTTAGAAAAATGGAGCCTTGGAAGGTCATAAGGGGAGGGCTTTCATGGATAATTTGCGTGATAATAGGAGTTATCACATTAATTGGGGGGGCTGGTTTTTTTTTATTTAAAGGGAACACTGAAGCTCTGAATCATGTGATTTTTAACTTTAAAAAAACAAACACACAAAAAATCCCCTCTTAACATGCTACTGTATGTTCCATAATGAAGGAAGGAAAGTAACCAAGTAGCAGTGTACAGGACAAGATAGTACCCAGCCTTGGTCAAGGAGAGATTCAAGTAATTTATTTTTTGCAGCCCAGTGGCAGAAAATCTCTTACTCAGGTTACTAAAGGGAGAATGTCACATCAGAACTGACATCACTCCCTTCTTCAAAGCAACAAGGCATCTTGAAAGCTCAACTTCCCGGTGAAGTTTTGTGGTTGGTGCAGGACTTAGTTCATCCGTGTGAAAAGACAGCTGAGTCTGGGATGAAAACTCGTCAAAGAGTTCATTATGACAGCTGATAGGAGGAGCAGAAACTTCAACCAATATACTAATCAAATTCACTTTGGGGAGTTTATCCCAAAATGTTGCAGTGGGAAGAGAGGTAGGCAGTTGCCCAGCCCACAGTCACTGCTTCATTCCTTTTCTGGATCTGATGGTAGTTAGAAGAGAAGCTCTCCTACATCCGTCTTCTATGCCAGGAAAGATGAACAGAGGCAGAAGTGGAGTTGTGTCCTTCAGAGACTCATTTCAGTTCTGGCAGATCATGAGCTACAGCATCCTGTTCCCACTATACGCACTATACGCACTCTCAAATCCCAGAGAGCTGCTCTTCCAGGGGTCAGCACCCATGCTCGTATCCGTCCTTCAGTTAAATCTCCTCAGTTTAGTAAGTCCTGTGGACTTACTGCAGTTAAGACAGAAACTTCATACGACTGCCTCCCTGACTGCATGGTCACCAAGTGATGTGTCACATCAGGCACTGAAGACAAGGGACGTGGGGAACCTTCAGCAAGTGCCTCATCATCAACTCCCAGGAGAGAGTTGGTATTTGGTAGGTTCAAGGACTCTCCACCACGGCTGGGCTGGGAATTCATAGACACCAGGTTTTTACTGGGAACTGAAGCCTCTTCAAGCAAACGACTGCCCATGAGTGGCTCAGCAGTTTGTCCCTGCTCTTGACCCCAGCTGTTCCCAGCTGCAAGTGATGCTTTCTCATGTACACATTCCTGCTCCCACTCTGAGAGTCTTCCCACACACTTGGCACTGATGAGGCTTCTCTCCTTCACTTTACTTCTTCCTTGGCAAATCTCTGCTCTAAATTTAAGATCCATGGCCCATTTTCTTGTGTCCAGCTTTTAAGATGTCGAGGAGTACCATAGAAAAGTCATAAAATCTGAACAGGTCTACCAAAAAGTTATGCTGTTTACTCTCAGTTGTGTCCTCCAATCACACTAATTTATTACAGGAGTCACACAAGGATGGCTAGGAGCACAAGGTCACCTAGTTGCTTTTGCTAGAACACGTGTTTGACACACTGTGCCACAAGCTCATCCCCAAATTACAAGGGCCTAACCATAACTCTTACAATTACAAGTCCTACCTAACAAGTACTGATGCTTGCCAACCAGAACTCATCAGCTCTCGCAAGACTGCCAGTGCCAATGAACTTTCTTTCAAAACAACTTGCACGACCTCCTCTTTTTCCAACAATATCCCAACTTTCTCTCTACTCTCTGGACACACAGGAGCCACACTGGACTATATGCGTATTCCAGATTGCAATCCTATTTCTCATATATAATTCTTAAATAAAATTTTTTTACTTAGAAATTTTTCACTTTCCCTTTTTATATGGACAATGGAGTCCTGAAACTTTCTTTACTACCATCCTAGGGATTCCTTTCCTTTAATATGCTGGATCCCATGATTTTTGGATCCCATTAGTCTTTATCCACTTTATGTTGCTATAACAGAATCCCTGAGATGGAGTAATTTCTAAAGAAGAGAAGTTTATTTCAACTCATGATTCTAGTGGCTGAAAAGTCCAAGATTGGGCAGTTCCATCTGTTGAGGATCATACGCTGGTTCAGCTTGGGGGCAGAAAGCAGAAGGGAAGCAGGCATGTGCAAAGAAATCACAGGACAAGAGAGGAAGCAGAAAGGAGAAGCCAAGGATGCCTGACAGTTTTCAGCAACCTACTCTACTGAGAACTCACCCATTTCCTGTGAAAGGAGATATTACTCACCCTCACGGGAAGGGCTTAGTTTATTCTTGAAATGTATACCCCACATTTGATGCAGGAGGGCCTGCATCAAAAAGCTACTACATTGAAGATCAAATTTCCTTCCTCCCTTCCTCCCTCCTTCCCCTCCTTCCCTTCCTTTCCTTCCTTCCTTTCTTTCTTTCTTCCTTTCTTCTTTTCTTTTTCCCTCCCTCCCTCTCTTCCTCTCTCCCTCCTTCCCTCTCTTGTCTCTTTCTCTCTTTCTGTTTTTCTTTCCTTTCTTTTTTTTTCAGAGTCTCATTCTGCCATCCTGGGTAGAGTGCTATGGCATCACAGCTCACAGCAACCTCAAACTCCTGGGATCAAGCAATCTTCTTGCCTCAGCCGCCCAAGTAGCTGGGACTATAGTCACCTGCCATAAGGCCAGGCTAGTTTTTCTATTTTAAGAAGAGATGGGGTCTTGCTCGTGCTCAGGGCTGTCTGGAACTCTTGAGCTCAGGTAATCTACTGGCCTCTGCCTCCCAGAGTACTATGATTACAGGCATGATGGAGATCAAATTTCAACATGACTTTTGGCAAAGATAAACCACATCCAAACCACAGTACCATGTCATATTCTGTTTTGGTATGTTCTTTTGCTTTAGTTGACAGTTATTTCCCGAAAAAGGATGCACAGTTGCAGTTTTTAATTCTATCTCATACCCTGTCATTGTATGGGTATTGACTTCAAGAATAGACATCATTTTTCTGCAGTGTTTTGGGGACAATGGTTCACTTTTAGTGTTGCTATTGAGAGTCTAATGCCATTCACATTTCTAATTGTCTGTGGGTAACTCACAGCCCTCCTACTCTGCCACTCTTATTTCAAGGTTTTTATTTGCTCTAGTATTTCCAAATTTTCTAATGAAGTGATTTGTCCTTTTGTTATTTTTATGTCAGCTATGTAATGGGCCCTTTCAATCTGGAATTCAGTTTTAGGAAATCTGCTTGTATGTTTTCCATGGTAAATTTTCTTGTCATTTTAAATCATCTTTACTTTGAAACACTGTTGTTGTTGTTCTTGTTTACTGCATTGGCTATGGAGCTCCCAGGCTAGTTCTACAAATTTCTTAGCGATTCTCTTTTTTTCTGTCTGCTTGTCATATTTTCCTACATTCTGAGAGGCTGTTCTTCCCTTTATCTTTCTAAACCATCTTGTGACTTTTAAATTTCTCCTATCATATTTTTAATTTCCAAGAACTCTTTATATTTCTCCAAACATTTCTGTTTCATAACCTTTCTTCCCTGTTTCACAAACGCTCTCTTTCTTTCATTTTGCTAAGTGTATTTTGCTTGTTTGTTTAAAAAAAAGTTTTCTTCCGCCTGTCACCCTAGTTGAGCTTTTTGTCTGTTGATTGGCTTTCCTCTTTCATTGCTCAAACACCAGGTGATAATTGGCAACCTATTCATAGTACAGAGGGAAGCACTGGAAAGAGGATTAGAAACTTCACGGACTTAGGCAAAACCGGCTGCCTGGCGGGTTTCACTATAGTTAATTTGGACAATAACTAATTCATGAAAGGAAGGACTCAACACAACCAGAGTTTCTTAGGCTAGTCTGTTTCCTAGGAATTAATCCTCCAATTTCTTATGTAGGTTTTATAAGCCTAGATGATGGTATTCTCAGCTCTGGGATGGAGACGAAGCCTGGCAGAGAGGGCTGTCACGATTTTGTAAGTGCTATTTTGTTTAATCCCATTACCAGTGTGACTGTGCTGGTTTCAGCTGTGTTTAGAATCCCAGAATCCCATCACTATCCAGCTCATCATCTCCAACAAATAAAACCCAGTCATCTGCAAGGAGGAGGAAGAGTCACATCTTTGGTAACATGGGGTGGATTAGGGTTAAAGTTTAGCTTTTCTGAATGTAAACTTCATGGCAAATCTTTTGCCTTCAGCCTCACCTGCACCCTGTTTTTAAATATCAACTCTATGTTCTATGATGTCACTCAGATTACTTCTGTACTATTAGGTTAGGGTAGTAACTTTCAACCAGTGTTGTACCGTGAGATCTTAGGCGTACTGTCAAAAATTTTAAAGATCGTTAAATTATTTTTGAAAGACAGTCAAACCACAGTAAGTATATTCTTTCTTTTACTCTTTTAATTTTTTTGATCAACATAATTTAAGCACGCCAGAAAAGTTTAACTGTTTCAAATGGGCCATGAGACTTTAAAAAAGGTTGAAAACCACTGGCTTAGAGTTTATCTTTCTCTTCTTCCAGGTCAATAATCTCTTGTCTCTCTGTCTTCAGAGAGACAAAAATTTCCTGGCTCTTGTTTCCTCTCCTAATCTCTCTGTTATTGTGACTATTCATCTGTTTTACAGATCTTTATTTACATTTTTATGACTGTATAGGAGAAAGTGATAGTAAAAGTGAGCTTAAATTCCAGCTTAATCCGAAGTCTTCATGATGACATTTTCTATATACTCTAAACACATATGTATTTAAGTCTTTTTGCCTCTTTCCTGCCTGGAATGCATTAGCCCCTGTTGGTTACCAAGCAAGTTAACCATGCGCATCTCTCAAGATCTAATTCAAATGGCATCTCAGCTCTTTATGCAGAATTACCACTTGCTCTCCTGGGCTCTCCCAGACGCTTTGTTCATGCTGTTTATCTGGCATTGGATATAAAAATGGCAAATATGGTCAGGCTTAGTGGCTCATATCTGTAACCCTGGCACTCTGAGAGGCTGAGACAATTAGATTGCTTTAGCTCAGGAGTTCAAGACCAGCCTGAGCAAGAGCAAGACCCTGTCTCCAAGTAAAATTTAAAAATTAGCTGGGCATTGTGGTGGCACCTGTAGTCCCAGATACTTGAGAGGCTGAGATAAGAAGATCACTTAAGCCCAAGAGTTTGAAGCTGCTCTGAGCTATGACACCATGCACTCTACCTAAGGCGACAGAGTGAGATTCTGTCTCTAAATTAATAAAGACTAAATATGGCAGGTATGACAAGGTACACTAACATTTGCTAGTATCTTTACTCATTGCCATTTCTTTTCTGCTTTCATAATTGAGTGCTATATCTTTCTTTATTTCTGTATTCATTTAAATTCTAACACGTATTCTTTTTCTAGAAGAATATGCTGGTAATATATTTTATGAATGTTGGCTTTGCGAAGAATCTCTTTTCCTCCTCATTAGACGTCATGATTGCTACTTGAGCTGAGCAATTACCCTGGGGTCAGGACAGAAGCAGCCCCTGGTGAAGAGGAAGGAGGGTGCTTACTCATGTGCAAGAGTATCTTTTCCCATTGTGTTGGCTTAGTGTTAGTGGGGCCTTCCGCCTGGCCACTGATACCCTTCTCTGACTGCAATGCCCTTGCCTGCTGAAGATGCCAAGTGAGAGCAGGGACTGGGAGCCACATTCCTAGTTCGGGATTGTCATCCTTTGGTGTTTGCCTACAGAAGCAACAGGATAAAGGGTGCCCACAGCCCAGTGGGTTTGAAATATTTCCTCCAGGCAGCCTGTCCCCAAATATTCTGTAGCAAATTTAGCAAGTTGGCCCTAGACCCAAGCCCTATACTCTAAAATGATATCCCAAAAGTGACCTCTTGTTGCTTTAACACTTAGGTGAAAGTGTTTCATGCACCTCAGTTGAGCTGCTTGTCAAAGTATTCACTCTCCCAAACACTACACAATTGAGTAGGAGTCAAGATATGCTCTTTTAGTGTAAATAAAAAATACTTTTTGTTATTACATAATTTCCCATATTATTATATCCTTTTGTTAATTCTGGTGGGAATTTGGAAGGAATGGAGAGTTCAATGCATAGGTCCCTAGGATTGCCATGTTGATCCAAAGGTTGAGAGGCAGCTCTCATCCTTCTGTTTCTGGTGTCTATTAGGTGAGCTGCACTCATGAATAAACCACACACTCAGTGACTCATGTTACCAACTCCCCATTACTGCTTTAAAATTATATAACCTGTTACATTTAAGCTCTAATGTTCACCTGTGGAAGTCAGCTTTAGCATCATCATTGTCATCTCAGATACTTATTTTCCACAGTACCGTTACAGGTTCTGTCCCTGTTTTGAGTGTGCTTTGCTTTAGAATCCAAATGCTTGAGTGATGTCCATATGAAGTGATGGCTCATTGGTGGGTGGAGGCCACTGCCTCTCCAGGTCTGTCTTGTTCCAGTTTAGCTGGCAGATAATGTGATGTGATCCAAACAGAAATCTGAACTGGATCTTTCACAGCTGGTTAGGGTGGGAAGACAGAAGAGCAGGCTCCTTCTTCCCTCTAAGGGTGACGATGTGTGAGCCACACAACCTTGAAAGCCAGAACTTTTGAGTCCAGGTTTTCCCCTTTCTCTCACCACAGTTTTTAGGTATCCAAGCACTGCCTCATGGGTGCTCTTAGAGGAGCAGTTGGCAATATCCAAAGGGGATTCAGCAAGCACATTTTTGCAACTAATGGCTTGGTGGAAGTGACTGGATCCTTTCTTAGGAGTGAAGGTTGTGGGAACAGGTATCATCACTATGACCATTTTCATAGCTACTATGGCCCCCCAGAAGTAGGGCCTCGTTTAATTCATATATTCATCTGTAAGGTGATGTCGTTATTCTATTACATAAAAGAGGAAACTGAGGAAGCAGTTGCTTAGCCACATAGGTATCCAATAAATAGTTACTAAATGAATGAATGAATAAGTAAGTGACCTTGCCCATGATCATATAGCAAGTAAGTGCAGAGTGGGGAAAATTCTAGGAGATTGACTTCTTCTACAGTCAGGAACCCTTTCTGTACATGTCGTCCATAGATCTGAAGCATTTTTTGACGTTCACTTGGTCTCATGAATGAATCCATCTCTTAAGCCCCCGAATCTCCCTAAGCCATTGCTTTTCGAATGGCAGTATCATAGCTTACTTGCAACACAGCCAGTGTCATTTATTAATTCATTTATTGATAAGTCAGACATTAATTCACTACTATCAGGCCTGTGCTAAGCAAAGGGAGAGTTGAATAAGATATAGTTCCTGGCCCGCTGTGGTGACTCACACCTATAATCTTAGTGCTTTGGAAGGCCAAGGTGGGAGGTTTGCTTGAGGCCAGGAGTTTGAGACCAGCCTGAGCAAAAGAGAGACCCAGTCTCAGAGGGAGGGGGTGGGGTCTTGGTGTGTGCCACACCTTTTGGGGGTAAGACACGATTGTAAGAGGGACTTTACCTAAAAATACAATTAGTGCAACCTGGTTTCTTATACCTTCAATGAATCCCCAACAATAGATTTAAATACAGATAGATAGACAGATATTTGAGGAGCTCCACCCTCTCAGAAGATAGACACATGGACAGGCAAGGAATGTTGTGTGATAAATCCTGTGACAGGTCAGTGCACAGTAAGTCACCCTGGTTTTCTTAGGAAACTCCCATGTCCTTGAAAGTCCTTCAGTCTTGGGCAAACAGCATGGATTTTCCTAACTGCTACATGGAACAAAATAAGATTGACTCAAATTTGAGGGAGCAATGAAAATCTAAACAAAATATGTAGTGCTTTGCAATTAACTAAGCATCTTCATTTCATCACCTTTAAAGCTCACAGCAATCCCATGTATTAGGCTTTGGTAGAATCCCACAGTAACTAGGATCAAAGCCATTCATGGATGTGTTCTAGCTTAAGTTGTAGGCAAATACCACATATGCTTCACTCAGGAAGAAAAAGAACATCACTAAAGAAAAAGATGGCAGCACCCACATGTGGTGGGGGCCCCAGCTCCAGAGCAGGGGTGCAGCAATATGCTTTCCCCCACCAAGCCAGCCTCTGTGGAATAGAGGCCGGGCACAAGCTCCACATGCACACACCTGTGTGCCCAGACAGCCCTTTCCTGGCCTAGCTGGACTTTGAGCAAGACAACTGTACTTAAACAGTTGGAATTTTCAGTTACACAGGGTTTAATGAATCCCATGACTTTTGCCAAGATTAAATGCTATAAGTCATGTAAAATACTCACCATAAGGGGTCGCCTTTGACAGGAACCAGAGAGATGTTCATTCTCCTTAAAATTTCTCAACTCAATCAACTAGACAATGAAAGCTAATTCATTGGCTCATGGAATTGGGGACTTCAGGGTCTAACACTGCTGCATGAGGGTGTCCTTATGTCACCAGGGTTAGCTCTTATATTCTTTCATTTATATATATAGCATATATATGCACATATATATGTGTGTATGCATGTGTGGGTGGGTAAATATATATATCTGTATCTATCTCATCTATCTATCTATCTATATCTTCCTCCTTCTCTCTGTCTCTGTCACTTTTCCTGTTCCTGTCTCTTTATCTTCATTTCTATGTTGTCTTGTCTCTCTCTGCTTGTCTCTGTCTGTGAAAGTTGCCATAAATTAAAATGTAAAATGTAAATGTTAAGAAAACCCTAAAAAATAGATCTGGGGAAGGCCATGAAGAGAGAGGCTCATGCTTGTCTTCTTGATAACAAAACTATCACAAAGGGCTGCAAAAGCCATGACCTACCAGAAAGGCTGTGACAACCTTACACAAAAACACCTTTTCAGAGGCAAGTGCCCAGCAACTGCCTGCCCAGCATCAGACCGGTCTCACCCTGATTACTGATCTTCATAGCCAAGGATAATTACCTCAAAACAATTATGTAACTCTCATTTTTCCCCTAAAAACCTTATCTTTCCTTACTGCTTCCTACTGAACACTTATTCTAAAATAAATGTATTGTCTCTTAGATAACCTCTCTCTGTTTGCTATTTAGGTTGACAGTCTGTGTCTCTGCCTCTCTGTGCGTCTCTCTGTCTTTGTCTGCCTGTCTCTCACTGTCTCTCTTTGTTCTGTCTGTACGTTTCTCCAGCTTTTGCTGTCCCTCTGACTCTTTGTATCTCCCTGTCTCCGTCTCTCTGTGTCCTTTTCTGTCACTCTGTCTCTTTCTGTCTCTCAGTATCTTTCTCTGTCTCTCACTCTGACTTGGTCTCTCTGTCTTTCTTTGTCTCTATGTCTCTCCCTCTGTCTCTTCCTCTCTCTGCTCCATGTTTTCTCTGTATACCAGCCCACTTCTAGCCCTTTCTGGGCAGGTCTACTCTATGGGACAGATAAAGTAGGCCACCAGTGGCTCCAAGTAGACATTTTGCAAAATAACAACACAAATATGAAGGTTCTCCCAAGGTCCACAAATCCATCCTGGGGAAAGATATGGGTTGACTCTGAGATAAATTCTCAGCCCTGGACAAGTGGACTCAGACACTACTTGGGACAGGGGTCTACACTTCTCTGTATAACTTAGAACTTCATATAAATTGTCCTCCAAACTGGGATCCTTTGGAGAGTGAACAGAGAGTGAATATGTTGCCAGTTAAGTAGGACAAAATGCATACATCAGACTGAGCCGGGTTACCTGGGATGCAGGGCGACCCTCCTGGTAAGCAAAGAAGGGGTCAGGAAAACAGGGCAAGAGCTGCCAAGCCCAACTCACTAACTCATTCATTTAAAAAATCATTTAGAATAATTTCTGGCAATTTTTTTTTTTTTTTTTTTAGAAAATAGTATTCTGTTCCCAAATGCAGTACATCTGAAAAATTTGTCCTATATCCTTAACTAGGACGATGATTTTTCTGGTATTTGTCAAGTCTCTACCTGCCTTAATGATTCCTTTTGCTGATGCTTGTATTCAGCTGCCACTGGCTCCTCCCTAAGAGCTCCCACCAATTCCAACACCTTTGGAGACAGCCTGAGGTCCAGAATATGCCTCAGGACTCTGGCCATTAACACATCCCCACCAATAGTGCTCTGGAGGTCTCCTGCCAAGCAACACATTTGGAGGTAAAACATCCGGTATCTTTCCCAAGATACCAGAAGAGGGGGTGGCTCTTTCAGAGACCTCACTCTCTTTTCTGCCCTCCCTAGACAACATCATCATAGCAAATGAGTTGAAAGCACAGGCTTCAACTGAACCTACGCCATCTGGAGTTGAAGTCTGGTGACCTCATTTGACTTCATGTAAATATTTCAGGTGCCCCATCTGCAAAGTGGAATCATCACTACATAGCTTTTCTTAAGGTGTTTGGCATATAGTAAATACACAATTATTGACAACTATTCCTATTTCTATTACTGTTATTGTTATGGGGGGCTCCAGATGTTTGGTCTCTCTGTTCCCAGGTTCTTGGTTCTCAGTACTGAACAATGGTTACTTTCACTAAGTCGATGGAGCAAATGAGCAGAGCAAGCAGGTGCAAGGAGGCAGAGTGCCACGATTTGCACAAGAGCTGCTCCTGGCTGGCTCACCAAAAGGTTTGGGCTGCATGGTGATGGCTTGAGGTGGTTACTGAAATAATAGAAGAGAATAAGAGCAAGTAGAGTTTTAGCAAGAAAGGAAAAGTTTATTTTAATAACCTGGATAGCAGGCCGGACCTCATCTTAGAGGTGGGAAACATCATATAGAGTGCAGCGCTAGATAAGATATACAACTTTTGGGGAGGTGTCAGTGGCTTCTTGGAAATTTCCAGGGTCTTGATCAACTCTGTTTCCATAGCATGTTCCTGCAACAACTCATATCTATCTGTCCACATCAGAAAGTCTCAGGGATATCCATCAGTCCCCCCCAAACAACCAGCTTCCCCAAACAACCCACCTGAAAGTCTTCCACCTGCAAGGTCTGGATTAATAATTAGTCTCTTTCCCACAACACCCCAGGTCAGCCTGACCCATACCAGTCCCAAATAGCCTTGCCACATCAGCTATTTACCCTGCTCATGCCTAATTAACTTCCTAACCTAACATTATTACAACAAAACTCACCACTGGATTTGAACTTTACAGAGCAACTTTTGCTACACTAGAAACAGATACTTCATCAGGCTTCTTTGATAGTTAGCCATGCTCTGTATCTTCACTACTTTCCCAAACAACTCCTTCCCATTTTGTTTCCCCCATTTGCTCTGGTAATCAGAATCCTAATGGGTATCTCTCAGTCCAAGCCATTTTCTATTTAGCATCCGGACCAGTGAATGGGCCAAAATGCCTGCTGGAGATGCTGGCAGTGAACTGGAGAGGGAACCACAAACATACACTCTCAAGGGAATCCTGAAATCTGTTCTGTGTGTCTCTGAATTGTCTCTGCAGTTTCTCAGCTTTCTATGGATCTTGCCTCATTAACCCACTTTATTGCATCCCCTATGCTCCCTCATTTCATCTCTCTTTCACCCTGCCTGTCTTGACTCCATTGCCAATTTTTCTTTCTCTTCTCTAGTATAATAAAAGCAATAACTAAAAATACTTTGTTGCAGGCACTGGCTAAATGCTTTACATCTTTATAACAATGTTACAAGGTAGATTCTTTTGTTATGTCATGTGGTAGAGAAACTGATCACAGAGAGCAAAGTAGCTTTGCTACAAAGAGGTGAGGTCAGACACCTCTGGGTATTTAATCCCAGGCAGGTGGGCCCCAGAGCTGGTCTTCTTCTCATCAGGGGATTGCCTCCTACAGCAGTGTAGCACATGCACGAATAAGTTGTGGGTAACTGGACCATTCTAGAATATGTGGCGCAAGACATTGTGCTTTCAATCTGCATTTCTGGACTCCAGACACTGTGTTGCACCTCATACATCTTGTGATGGGGAACAAATGACCTCTGCCCCGGTAGTTCCCAGAAAAACAGAACAGATGATAGACACTGGATGGTAAGACAATTCTAAATGCACAGGAGGGTGGTACCAAAGAGATAGAGACTTTTTGACATGAAATATAGTCTGAAATATGAAAAACATACCTGATCTAGTTAAGAATATGTATTTCAGTTAATCTCATACTCTGGTTTATGGTTACCAGAGAACTCAAGATAAGGTAATTTTGCAAACACTTAGCAGTGTTCCCATTTCTTCGCTTCCAATGTCACAGCATGTTCTTACAAAGAATCAAGAGCAATATCCTGATCAGCGTTGCCATGGCCTGTGGAAAGAGCATGGGCTTTGGAATGAAGCAGAGCGAGGATTCATGTGGCCTCTCAGCCTCTATTGCTTGTCAATAGAAGGGCACTTGTTGAAAGACATCTAGGTTGCTTTCAATTCCAGGCTATTAGGAATGCTATGAACATTTGTGCACGGGTTTTGTGTGAACATAATTTTATATTTCTCTGAGATAAATATTCAAGAGTTCAATTGCTTGGTTATATGGTAATGGAATGTTTAGTTTTATAAGAAACTGCCAAACTGCATTCCAGAATGTACCATTTTACATTGCAGTGCCTGAGTGACCCTGTTTCTCCACATTCTTGACATTGTTTGGTGTCATTAGTATTTTTTATCTTAGCCATAGGTATGTGGTACTATCTCATTGTAGTTTTAATTTGCATTCCCTGATGGCTAATGAATCCATACCATAGATTGCTACTGGGCAATAAAAAAGAACAAAGTACTGATGAATAGTTCATCATGGAGTAATAGCTTGGGTGAATCTGCAGATAATTATACTCAGTAAACCAGTCCCCAGTGTTACATGCTTTATGGCTAGATTTATGTTACTGTGATGGTTAATTCTGTGTGTCAACCTGACTGGATCACAGGGTACTCAGAACTTGGTGGAGAATTATTCTGAGTGTGTCTGGGAGGGTGCATTCACATTTAGACTGGTAGCCTGAGACAGCAGATTGTCCTCCTAGATTTGGGTGTCCTCATCCACTCCATGGAAGGCACAAACAGCAAAACAAAGCTGCCCCTCCCTCTAGTAAGAGGGAGCTCCTCCTGCCTGACTGACGTTAAGTTGGGACATTGGTTCTTTCAGTTGGGTGACTAGAAGATGGAGTGGATCTTCCAGTGACACCCATCTCTTCTCTGCCCTCTCCAGACCACCTCAGTGTATCATTGGAGTTGAAAGCACAGACTTTGAATCCATATAATCTGGGGTTTAAAGTCTCTTGATGGCCATGTGATTGGTCACTAACTTCTCAGATTCTTCATCAGCAAAATGGGAATTGTCACCAGATAGCTTTTCCTAAAGTGTTTAAGTGTTTGCCTTCAGACTCAAACTGAGACGTTGGTTCTTTCTGGGTCTTAAGGTTGTCAGCATTCAAGCTAGAGCTACACCAGGGGCTCCCCTGGGTCTCAGGTCTTCATACTCAGGCTGAACCTCTGTCATCCACTCTCCTGAGTCTCCATGTTGCTGATTGAAGACCTTGAGGCTTGTCAGCTTCCATAAAGGTATGAACTGATTTCTTGTAAGAAATCTGTTTATGCATACATATGTTTCCAATTGGTTCTACATCTCTGGAAAATCCTGATGAATACAATAGCATTCTAGATGCACAAGAGACACAAGAGAGTGATATCAAAGAGATAGAGACTCCAGAACAGTGGTTCTCAAATTTCCTAATGCTGCGACCCTTTAATACAGTTCCTGTGGGTCAAAACGCTGGTCCAGAAGAAAGTAAAATATGAAAAAGTTAGCTTGTCTAGTCAAGAACATGTGTTTCACTTAATCCCATACTCTGTTAAGTATGAGAGTAATTATAGGAACAGAGGACAGATTAGCACTTGATAGGAGTTAAGTAGATGATAGTCAGGAAAGAAGTGGATATGATCATAAAAAGGACAACAGAGACATAACCTGCAAATATCTTCTCCCATTCTGAGG